>PISX010021867.1:0-32777 GCA_004024625.1 Mellivora capensis
TGTACCTTCCTGCTGTGGCCCTGGGAAGTGGCCTCTTAGCCCAAGACTGCATGGGGCAGCTCAGGTCATCCTGTATCCTTCTGAAGAAGGCTGCTGTTGAGATGCCCTAGGGGAAGTCTGGTTCTCCTCTGGCTGGTGCAGAATGGACCTAGCTTTCAGAGGATCTGTGGCTGGGGACAGTGCTGCCCATTCTCACCCCACAGTCAGTTTGCTGTGGTTCTTTGCCCAGAAAGGTGAGTCTTTGTGACAGTGTGTCTGCTGTGGTGACAAAGAGCCCCCAAACCTGCGTTGTCTCATCTCATCACCCAGTGCAGGGTGCTGGGGGCGGAGGAGGCCTGCCGGGAGTGTTCGATGCATGGCTCTTCCATCCTTGTGCAAACACACCATGTCATCTCTATCATTCCTTTCTTGGCCAATCCATGTTCTAGAACATCCAAGTGGATGGTTTCTGGGCAGCGTCTCTTCCATGCCCTTTGTATCCACCACCCACGCATACCTGTGCATGAGTTTACTCCATCCCATGCACAGTAGGTGGAGGAGGACACACCAGCCAGAAGACCAGGGAGTCTATAAACATTTCTTCATGGGCAAATCCGCACCTCTCACGATGGCTTAAGAGACAACAATTAAACTCCCTTCTGTTTAAGTCTTGTATAGTGTCTTGATCAGAGGGGAAACAAAATCTCTGTTGCAAGTTGAGCTGGTATCCCTGGAATTAAACCTGAGGCATGGAAATGAGGAGCAGTGTCATCGCTGCCCGATGACCAAGGCCTCCCGATAAAGGAAACGAAGTGTAAGCAGGTTGTTCCTTTGACGCGTGTGAAGAGGTCCTCTCACTAAACTGCTATTCACGCTACTAAAGCAATGAATTAGAAAAGAATGTAATTTTGTCTTCGGTGATGTCTATTCATAAGATAATTAAATATGACAAAACAGCATAATATTCTTCTGGTTTTCTTTGAGTTTTTTACCCCCAGGTAGGAAAACATGAAGGGCAGCAGTCTGAAGGCCGTGACGATTTATTTCCTTAGCAAACAACTGTGAGGTCTCTGCGGGGTGCCCAGAACTCTGGTTCCATGTTAACACCATGGTTTTGAAGTTCTGCCCTATGGAGCACGCTGCCCACTCCCCTTCCCGAGGGCTGGCAGGCCTGTTTCAAATGCACATGAAAGCTGGCCCATGGGCTCAGCCATGTGTCCCTGTGTGCCACGCTGCTCACAGCCTGGGGGCAAGCAACTTTCCTGCCTTGAGAAAGCAAGTCTCGCTGTCAGCGCTTTCTCAGAGAAAATGCATTTCTATTTTAAGTGTGAAGAGGGAAGTCTCTATGAAAGAAGAAAGCTGGAGCCCTGAGACATGTCTGTGTTCGTGTTTATGAGCAAAACCCTGGAGAAACCATTAGATCTTCAGCTTTCGAGTCATGATAAATACTGCAGACTTAAAACAGGTAAAATCGCATGCCTTCTGACGATGGGCAACACTTCACTCAATGCCTTCATCCTTCCCTTTCATAAATGGATGTGAACAAATTTTTAAGACGCTCTTTTTCATGTTGACTCTTGGCCAGCAAAAGCCTCAAGGCCCTGCTAGAAAGGGCAGGCATGAATGTCAGGTCCATCCCATGAGGCCCAATGTATGAAAAATAAATTAAAAGGAAAGCCAAACGCTATTTGTGGAGATTATAATGAGGACAGTATGTTTCTTTTTAAACGACAGCTCAGAAGAGTGAAAGAGACTTGCGGAAGAGTGAAACGCAGGCCCCCTCAGTGGACAGGAACTGACAGGGAGTTTTGAGGGAACACAGTAGCTTTGCTTTGTCCTCCTGGAAGCGGCACCGGTGGGAGCTCCGGCTCCTTCACACACAGCAGGATTACAAACTGCAGGCCTAACTCGAGCTTCAAGGCTTTTCCACTCAAACTGGCAGTGTGTATCTTTGGGGACGGTGGGAAGATTTGAATTTGGCATCGTGGCTTGAAAGAGTTGGGGCCACCTGGGTAAAATCAGGTGGGTGAAGCGCCTTCTTTCGAATTTTAGCGATTCCCCTGCCCTTTCGGTACCCTTTTCCACTCAGGAACTGAAAGCTCTTTCTCTTGGGGCCTCTCACGATTGCTGGTCTCAGGGCTCCTCAGGACCTCTTCCCCAGAGAGAGTTGCCTTGAACTTAGACCTGCCAGAAAGGGGTGACACCTGGACCGTGACCTCCTTTCCTGTCCTCCATCTCTAGGCTGAGGAACAGGCTACCTCAGCATAGAAGACGAGCCTGGGGCTCCTGTGCTGCCCCATGGATGAAGTATTCATGGGTGAACAGGATCTCGAGGGCCTTCATCAGAAGCTGGAGCGCTTGGCATGTGGCTATTCTGTGTCTATTCTGTGACTGTGGGCACCCCATCCATGCTTAGGGAATTCCTTTTCTGCTCTAACAGGCTATGGGGCTTGAACACAGGCACACATGGCTGGTTTTGCGGGTCACACGTCATGAAGAAGGAGATGTGGTGCTGGTCGATTATCTTGATGGTCTTGAAGGGATTTATGTCCTGATACTATTAAGGAGGGGACCCAGCAGCCGACGGGCTCCAGTCACGAAAGGTCTATGTAAATGCTGGTTGGGGTCCCCAGAGTGAGGTGATCCTGAGGATGAGGCCAAGTCACAGAACAACATGGCAGGCTTGGGGGCATGGGGAGCAGGCTGGCTGCTTATGGCTATACGGAGGGCTCGAAGGACAGTCATGAGGTCAGAGTGTCAAGTCTGTGGCTGGAAGCGTCCTGGAACCAGGGCCTTTGCCTGTGCTCACAGACTCCTCCTTGTCATACTGCTTCGTGGCTGAGGGCACCACAACCAAGCCCAAAGTTGGAACCAGTGAGAAAGCTGGTTGAATTCATACCCTCTCCAGCAATCTTGCGTGAAAGTTGGAGCTTGACAAGAAGGAAGGGGATGCTGAACTTTGCAGTGAGGAAATATGGGGACTGAGATGTGTTGGGTCCTACCTCTCAGCTCCTTCTGGTTTTTACTTGCAAATTATAGTCAATTATAAATAGTAGAGGCCACTCTAGGGACCTGGGCCAGAAAACAGCCTTTATTCAAGGCTATTAGGCATCCTACAGACTCCTGGGGAACCCAGACTGCCACTGCTACTGGCTTTTATGAAAGTCACAGCAGTGATGCTGGCCACTGGACCCCAGAGCCCCCAGCACTGGCACTGTGTTGGTGACAAACCTGCCTCACCTCCTCCTCAGTGATGGGTCCTGCCAGGGACCTTCTTTCCCAAGAGATCCTTCCCAAATGCAGCTTCCTTCCTCCCTCCTGTCCGTCCTTCCTTCCTTTCCTCTTCTCCCTCTTTCCTTCCTTCCCTCCCTCCTCCCCTCCTTCATTCCTTTTCTCCCTCCCTTCCTCCCTCCTTCCCCTCCTCCCTTCTGCTCATGCGTTGGTGCCTGCTCTGGCAAGGAAAATATAACACGTGGTGTCTATAAGGTTATGAGGGAAGCCGGTTCTCTTGCCTCCAAGGAGCATGCTCTGATTGAAGAGAAAGATAATGTGATGTGAACTACAGCAGACATAAGATGAATTGACAGACTGTCAATGCATACAGCTCGGTAACACAGTAGAATCCTATTAATCTATGGCAGAGGGGACAGAGGGTAAGGAGTGGTTGCAAAGAGTGGTTTGCTGGGACCCCGTAAACTTTCTTCTGGAGCAGCACTGGCCACCACATGTGGCAGAGTCAGCAAGGGGAGTCCGTCCCGCCAGGTGGGGCATCCTGTCTGAGACCCGGTGCCAGACTGCCCACCTCAGGTGGATGACTGATATGTGCACCTCCACCTCTCATTCTCAGCTCCCTCTCAGAAAGTGTTTCTGACAAGTGACTTTCCTAACTGAAAGCCACTGCTCTTCTGAGCTGCTTCTGATTGGGCAGGCAGCTGTAAAGAAGGAAATGAAGACCACAAAAGTGCAGGACACATGTGTCAGGTTTAGGCTGCAGACTGTCAGAGCTGTGACTGTGTCCACGCAGCCAGCGGGTGACCGTGGTGGACACCCTGGGTCTGTGCTGTGCTCTAGTATCACTTGGCCAGACTTGATGGGGCTGCACGCCCCCACGAGGTAGTCAGACTTGTGTGGAACCTGTAGAGGGATGACCGTCTATAAGCACTTGTGCCCGAGACAACTTCAGGAACGGGTGTCTCTAGGCAGTCGCAGACCTTGCATCTCCCTCTCCAGTCACTTTTCCAAATGGACCTCGATCCTGAACCGCATAGCTGCAGCTCTCAGCTGCCTCATTTCCCCTGCTCCTCTTTGTTGAAGCTCTAAATTAAACTCTGCTGGATAATGAAGTATTTCACATCATAATAATGCTTGTCAGTTCTTTACCTTGCATGATAAAGTGTAAAACCTTTAATTAACTTTTTTTAAGTAACAAATACTAGAAACTGCTCTGGTTCTTAATAAGGGCACACTTTCTGTGTTCCTTCCTCTCTCAATTATACCTCTGCCCAACTGTATTTCATATTCTCAATCAATTATCAATACAACTATATAATCAATACAGTTATCACCACAAGTGACTTGGTGGTACATTCTATTTTTGAAATATTGTTTGAACTTGAACAATAACTTGAATTCCACTCATTGAGGCTCTCTTGTCATATCCTCAATATATGTGATTTTGACTGAAATTTATATATTTCAAGAAAACATGCCTGCGAATGTTCAGGATACTAATTGGGAATGCAGAAAATTCAAGTAAAAGCAATTCAGTTTCAAAATAAGGAATAGGTAAACTTAGAATGTCTGCATGATATCAGCTCTGGACCTTGCAATTAAGTCTCATATGCTACTAGGTTCTTATAATTATAATATAGTACGTGATGCTGTATTGTTGTCATTAACTCACCTCCTCCGAGTAGTACAGATTTGTATCTTGCTTACCAGTGTGTAATACACATGAAAGTAATAAAACTGTATTTAAATACACATTTCATGGGGTGCCTGGATGGCTCAGTTGTTAAGCGTCTGCCTTCAGCTCAGGTCATGATTCCAGGGTCCTGGGTTCGAGCCCCGCATCTGGCTGCCTGCTCTGCTTGGCGGGAAGCCTGCTTCTCCCTCTCCCACTCCCCCTGCTGGTGTTCCCTCTCTTGCTGTGTCTCTCAATGTTAAATACATAAATAAATATACATTTCTTGAATTCAGGATTATCACACCACTACTCCTGATTAGGAGGTCCTTCCTGTGCTTGGAGATGTGTGGGAGCTCTCCCGGTCTGGCTGCAAAGGACCTGAACACTAGTCCAATAAACACTGCATAGATTTTCTAGGTGAAAAATAACAACATTGCTTTCTGTTGATGAAAAACAATGACAGTACCTTGCGGACCCTCTTACATGTGAAGAAGCACAACCATCATTCCCCCAGGGAGCACAGACAACTTTGGTGCCATTGTCCATCTGTTCCTTCAGTCTGAGCAGAATATGGCTGGCACCCGAGGCAGGTTCCCGGGGAGACAAGAGGGCTCAGGGGTGGGTCCCAGTGGGGGTCGGAGACTGTGGCCTTGGGAAGAGGACAGGGAGACTGAGCAGACTTGCCGCTTAACTTTCTGGGGTCTGTGCTTCCCAGAGGAGGAGTGGGGTTTTGGGGGAAGGCAGAGGGGCCCAAGGGCAGCCACGGGAGCCCAGGGCGAGGTCAGACTGGGCTGTGGCAGCTATGAGCCAGGCCTGGGCACAGGGACAGCTTTGATTTTCCATTCCTGAAAGAATGGTCACTCTCACATGTATGCAGCTACCCTTTGAGCTGGGTCCTGATGGCGGTAGGACAGCAGCCCTCTCATTTCTTACATTTATGATGAATGGGCCAGCGCGTGTACGTGTGTATTTCATGTTGGTCGAATCATGGACTCATCATACAATCTTACTTCATCATGTCAAATGGAAAACACTCCAGTCCCTAGAGTGAAGGGGATGGTGTGGACCATGAGGCCTTCCTTTCAAGGTCATGATGCTAATGCTGATTTGGTCAGAGAACCATTTGTGCCTAAATTCAGTGCTCAGTCTAACCATAATTTGGTAAACACGATTGCACTGGCATCTAGCGAGCTGGGATTGTCTCTTTCAGCTATTAATACAGTTTACAGATACATATGTACTGGAAACAATGATGCTTCAGCCATAGAAGGGGAAAATAAACAGAATCTCTTGAATGCTTATATATAATTTAGGGAAAAAAAGGCAGATAATTCAATTTACAACCTTAAATGACATTAATAATAATTTTTAAAAAGCTGGATAGCTCATTGAATAGCCAGTAATGTATATTTTAAAATTAAAACATTTATACATGTATTCTTTAGCACTCAGATAATCAAAGCAATGTTTTGAAAAAGCTACCTCATGTTCAAGAAGTCTCTTTCCCTTTTCACAGACCTCTCTTTCTTCTCGGTGAGGAAGTTACTGTCTATCTGTCATCATCACCCAGGGCGGGGTCATCAGCAAGCCCCCGAAGGGCCAGATGGTGCTTGCAAAGCCCCTTCTGGATGGCAGCGGATGCAAGATGGACTTTGGGGAACACAGGGATCCTTTATCGACACCTGGAAAGAAGGTACTCTCTCAAATGAATTTCTCACGTATGCAGCACTTATATCTTAAATCACTTTGTTTGTACATTTGAATCCTATTTAACAGAATTTTATGCACTTATGTGACTTCTTTAGCTAAATATACTGAGCATAGTTTTATATTTTCTTTGTCATGCCAGAAAAGTATCCTGAAATCAATTACAAGTGATCCTGTCTGGATTCCAGATACAGAGAGAAGCTGTTCAACTCATATTGATTCCTTTTTTTTTTTTAATTTCTATGCTACCGTCTTATTTTTCCTGTCCACTTGGTCACTCCTAACTCACAGCTAAGTGATTTCTGTGGCTTCATTATTCCTTTCCCAAACAGTATTTCTGGTATCCCTTTCCCTTTGCTGGCTCTGGTCTTCTGTTCACTGTAAAAGAGTTACTTGGGTTTGTTTGGATTGTGTACAAAAACAGTACATGGTACAGCTGCTTGGGAAAAGAGCCTGGTGGTTCGTCCTGAGCTAGCCACACAGCTACCTTCTGACCCAGCAACATCACCCAGGTCCATACTCAAGAGAAATGACAACGTGCCTGCACACAGAATCGGGTCTGCGGATGGTCATAGCAATATTGCTCATGACAGCCCAGTGTGGGAACAACCCAGATGCCCACCTGCATCTGGCTGGGTAATGGGATGACACGGTCTGCCCTGCACAGGGATAGAATTCACCTGTAATCAGGGATGCCATTCTGACACCTGCCAGAGCACAGGTGGAAAACACGATGCTCGGTGGAAGAAGCCGGGCACAAAGACCTCATCTTCCATGACCGTGTTTCCAGGAAATGTCCAGCGTGGGCAGGCCCGCTGGGACAGGAGCAGGTCAATGCTGCACTGGGCAGAGACGGGGTGGCCGAAGTGCTCCTTCCTGAGGCCACAGAAATGTTCTAAACTGGGTTGTGGTGATACCTGTCTGACTCCACGAGTCCACCAAGAGCCACTGTACTGTCTACCTTAAAGGAGGAAAGCATGTGGGATGTGACTTGTGAAGCAGTCATCCCAACAAGAGCTCAGAGTGCAGGCTGGCACCCAGGGCTGTAGCTGCTCACTGAGTGGCCCTGTGGCTTTCCCACTTACCTTCCCGTTGTCTTTGGCTCATGCATATTTCCTGGAGAGTAAGTTCTGCCACATTTTAAAGGTTAATTATTTTTATGCAAAACAGCCTCCAGTGTTTGGGGACACATATTTTAGTCCGGCAAATGGAAAATTTTGGCATCAACACCTGAAGGTGTGTTCAAGTTACACATTCAGGATGAGTGCTGTGTAAGGCAAGACAGGGGAAGCTTTGTGGGGGCCCAGAAGCCCTGTGGGGACAGAGAGCCTCAGGAAGAAGAGAGCAGAGAGGGGAGGACAGCTGGTCAAGCAGCGACCCCCCCCACCAGCTCTGCCCCTCATTGGGGTCCGGTGTTCACACTGGTCCCCCAACAGCACATCGTGATCCCCCCTTCCCAGACAGGAGATGGAGCCCCCCAGGGCAGACTGTCCTCCACTGGTCCCACTACTGCCTCTGCCCTTCTGAGGTCCACAGGCAAAAGGAGCACAAGGCCAACAGGAGGGCTTGGAGCCCAGAAAAGGAGTCTAAAGTCGTCCGCAGGCTCAGAAAATGTCCAAACTTGAGTTTTAATAACGCACAAACACATGTATGCATTTACGCATTTTCTGCATTTTATAACGCACAACAGCTGGTTCCAGTGTGACGCACTGAACGAGGAATTTAATTCCATGATGAAGGAAAGCAATCCCCCAGCTCAGGAACCGAATCACAGAGGAAGGTGGACACTCTGCTCACTGGCGGCCAGGGGTCTGTGCACATGGGGTGGGGGGTGCAGTTATGTAACCTTGTATCACAGGACGACTCTGGCCTCAGCTTAAAATAGAAGGAATTCCCATAGAGCCTCAGCCTAGTATTTAGTGAGAGCAGACAAGGCCGGACAAGTAGAAGGTCAGAGACAGAAATGCTCAAGATCATGCAGTTTTCCTTCTGGCCATGGGAGGAAGCAGATTCCCAAACTATGTGAACAGCAGGTGGAAAAGTGAGCCATGTTTTATGCAATCAGCCAGCATGGCGTGATCCGCGTGTGTCCGTTATCCGAGAAGAAGGGAGAGCAGGAAGAGGAGGAGGAGGTGAGGGAGAGGAGGAGGAGGAGGGAGAAGGCGAGCACCACACCATACGTCAGGACAGGATCAACGCCAAGAAGACGGAGGAAACGTGGCTGCCTCTGGGAATTTGAGTGTGATGCTGGGACCCATTGTCTCATTTTCTCCCTTCCTTTTGCCAGTTTCTCAGCCTGCTGTAGATTGAAGAAAATGGGAATAAGCATCTTTTGACCACAAAGAGATGTACTTGATAAAGAAAATGTCGGCAAAAATGTTAAAGCAGAAAAAAAAATACTAAAGCAGCCCGTCACAGCAGCTTTCTGACAGATAGAGGGAAAAGGTAAAAATGTTCTATCATGTCTGACAAGGTGTTCTCTTTGAGATTTAAAGATCACTGCAACTTTAGACATGTTTGTCACTCTGGCTCTGACTGTAGCTATCTGGATTCAGAAGAACTTTATCAGCTTGGCGGCGGGGGTGGGGGACGCAAACCCTGGGCGATAGGTCGGAGCAGGTATGTGGTCCGGCCCTGTCCCTAGGGCATCCCTCCACTCGAGAACCACGGAGACATGGAAGAATCCCGCCCCTGCCCAGGATCCCCACGTCAGGACTGCACCTGTGTTGCTAATGTTGATGGCGATTAACACTGACCTTGGTCCGAAAGACAGGGTGGCCTCAGCACACTGACGGACACCCGGGATAGTGACTGAGGATTCTACCCAAAATGCGTCATTTTGGTTGAGGTGAACATATTGCAATTAATTGCAGGGTGGGTTTCAGTGATGTGCAGATCTTTCATATATATATATATATATTTTACTTTATATTACCTTACATGACATGACCTCTTTACATTTCTTTACAAAACATCCTGACTATTGAAAATCACTAATCTAGCAAGACTTAACCCATTCATTGCAAGGCTCTGGGACTACCCTGTCCCCAGGAGAGAAACAGTATATTAGCAAATGCCAGCTGACAAGTGTATAATTTTTCCATAATCTTTTGCTGGGTACCTTGAAAATGCTCTGCATTATAGATGTTCGACTCAGCCAATTAATACAAAAATAAAGTTACATAAGGTGTTCCTAGCGGGTACTTCAGAGAATGTTTCTGTTATAAATAAAATCATGTTCAGTGCATGTCTTTTTCTGCTCAGCAACATTTATTGAAGGACAATCACAATCACCCCTGGATTGTTTTTTTTTTTTTTTTTTTTTTTTTTTTGAGGAGAAAAACAAGGTAGTCGAAGACTTGGCTTCAAAGGGCTCACTATCTAATTGATTTCTGTGTGTAACATTGAGAAATCTAGGGGAGCAGCACCCCGCTCTTACTTCTCATGGATGATTCAAATTCAGCTGAGAAATGCAAGAACCAGGTAGGTGCAAATATCTGCTGTTTCCAGTAAAGCTAGCTAAGAGGCTGCTGCGGGGACCCAAGGCTTTGTGTGCCCATCCCATTCAGTGTGGCCTGTGTGTACGGGGTACACTCAGGGTGGCAGATGGCGGAGAAGCATGGGCTGTCACCTGGCCCCAGGGGAAGCATCAGGAAACGCTGGAGAGCTGGGAGCCTCGTAGGGTGTGCCAGTGCCCAGAATACATCACCAGTGAGCAGGAATAGTGAGTCCAGTTTCTTTCACATATGGGCCACTCTGATGCGAAGGGAAAGAGCTGAGAACCTGGGGAGAAGGCCCTTCTAGAAGTCAGGGGCTGAGTCTCCCCAAAGCACAGTAACACGGGCACTTGCTTTTAGGGGGAGAAGCAATATCCCCAGTGGGTCACAGAGCTCCAGATTCCAAAGCCCTGATTAAGTTTCCCAAAGTTAAATGATTTATAAGTCTTTTTTTTGCCTTTTAGGATATTAGCTTTATTAATGTATTTATCTAAAAATATTTATGGAGTGCCTACCATATGCCTCCAGCACATCAGTGAACAAACAGATGGAGACCCTGGGGCTCAAGAGCTTCCGTCATGGTTGAGGATGACAAGTGACATCAACTATAAACTTGATTAAGTGTGCATAAGTCAGGGGCGCCTGGGTGGCTCAGTGGGTTAAAGCCTCTGCCTTCAGCTCAGGTCATGATCCCAGGGTCCTGGGATCGGGCCCTACATCAGGCTCTCTGCTCAGGGGGGAACCTGCTTTCTTCTCTCTCTCTGCCTGCCTATCTGCCTACTTGTGATCTCTGTTTGTCAAATAAATAAATACAATCTTTTAAAAAAAGTGCTTAAGTCAGTGTGCTTGCACGCTTGGAGTGTCACAGATTTAAGTTAACAGGAAAAGGGTCAGGAAACAGGAAAGCCACGGATGGATGTGGCCGTGTGATTTGGTGTGGTCAGGGCTGGCCTTATTGAGAAGGCGCGGCAAGGGAGCAGTGGAGGCCTCTGGCATGGGGAGGGCTGGCCTGGTGCTGAGCAGGGCAATCTGCAGTGGAGGCTGGTTTAGCAGAACCATCGGCCATGCAGTCCCCATGAAAAGTTTACAGGTTTGTTCACTATTACTGGACATTTGTGTAGAGGTCGGAATACAGGAGACAAGCTAAGTAGATGAATCTGGAGAATGTCAGCCTCTGAGTGGTGTTTGATGCCACGGAGCTAGTAAGATCACTAAGGAGCCTAATGGAGATGGAGAAGAGGGTGTTCAACCCTGGGAGTCCCAGGGCAGCCAACAAGTGGCGCCTGGGAGGAGGTGGATTGAGAGAGTGCCCGTTCTGGGAGATGAACCACGGGGGTGCGAAGGGGAATGTCCCTCCTGGCAAAGACACTCGCTGGCCAGGGAAAAGGACCAGCAGAACTGGCTGATGGGCCTGGGAACATGGGGGTGTCAGGACCCTGTGGAGGGCAGGCGGGTGGCCGAAGGCCAGTCTGGAGCAGACTGCGGGACCCTGGAGAGACAGTGCGTCCAGAGACTCCTCTGCCAAGGAAAGCAAAGACCTGAAGACCTTCAGGGAGCAGGCAGGGGCAGTGGGCCCAGGGAAAGGATCTTGCTTGTTTCTTTGCTTTTCTGTGGAAGAAGTGGTGGGAAGAGCCTAAGGAGGTGCTGAGGAGAGAAAGTGCCTTGGGAGCCGCGTGGGGAGTGGAGGGGGACCCAGAAGGCACCTGAGCAGTTCTTCTCTGCTTCCTGCTTCCCTCAGTGTGTATGTGTGCACCTGTCATGGCAGGGAGGGGAGGACACACGGGGGAAGGATGCATCTCTGTGACCCTTTGTTCCTTAAGTAAGAACCATCGGTGTGTGGCTCGGGTCCCTGAAGCAGATGTCAAGGCAGATGCAGGCAGTTAAAGAGCCCGGGGGTCCCAGCGTCTTTGCACCCAGTAACCCACTAAGCAGGTGCCAGGATGCCTGTGAGGTGTGACAGGGAGGAAGAAGGGCTCAGGTCCCCTTTTAATTTTGTGCTCCCACCTATGTCAGGGTTATAAATGATCCTCACAAGACGGTAATAGGCATTTTAGAGTCATTGTCCATTGGATATGCAGGTGTGGGAACCTGAATTCCACTGGTGTTTGTTTACATACATTTTCCATAGGAAAGCAGAGGGCTCGTGTTAAAATGTATCCTACGTCAGCCATGCTCAGAGATCTTGCCTGGGTCCTTCTCTCCGCAAAGATGGCGTCACCAAGAGCACTGATGCAGGAGCTGCTCCAAGCCCAGGCTCTGGATCTGGCTTGGGGCAGTGACCGGCCACTCAGCCCCTCACCTCCACTCCCTGGCTGCAGCCCCCAAGGGCTGAAAAATCTCTGTTCTAGGTCATCCCACTTTGGACTGAAGAGCAGCATATCTGTTAACACTTCCTGAGCACCAGGCCTGTTACCTCTCAGAATTTTTGCATGTGGGAGCCATGAAGCCCCAAGTCAAGGGAACACAGTACTCTTTCAAGACTTGTTCAGAGTGGGTCATCTGCACACAGCACTGTGTACTGTGCCCATGATCTGGTGCCTCCCCTGACTACGACACAGAGCACCCACTACCCAGGGGTCCCAAGACCGCGTTTCCCAAGGGAGGGGAACTGCAGTATATGCAGCCTCTGGGGGAGCCCCAGACCCAGAAGGGCAGCCCAGGGGACAACTTGGCCCTGGGGAGGGACAGGCTTTGGGAAGGCAGAGAACAGGCTTGTGCTGCCTCTGGACAGTGGTGTGAGGGAGCGGTAGGTGGGTTGTGCTGGGCTTGGAGAGGCAAACTGTCCTGATCTTGGAGACCATGATAGATAGACCATGGGGAGAAGGAAGACCCAAGAATCTATCCAAGAAGGCAGGATGCCACATGCACATGGTGAAATGTTGGGAGGCCTTGCCTCACCTCTGCTACCTGGTCCGCACCTGAACCTGGGGCACAGAAAGGTTCATTATAGCACAAATAGATCTCACCCAGACCATGAGTTTCCCTGTGGGGGAGGAGTGGGACCTGTGTCTTTCCACCCATTTTCCTGGTGGTGCTTCCATAACAACACCATGAACCAGGTGGCTGAAACAGAACTATATTCTGTCCCAATTCCAGAGGCCGGAAGCCTGAGACCAGGGTGTGGGCAGGGCTGGTTCCCCACAAGCAACGATGGGAATCTGTTCAAACATTACCTCTAGACTCTGGTGGCTTGTTGGCCAGTCTGGGTGTCCCTGGCTCATGCCTACATCATCCCCCTTTCTGCCTTCAGGTCAAATAGTGTTATCCATGCTCGTGACTTATCTTTTTTTCCAAGGACAACAGTCATGGTGGATTAAGGACCTGCTCAACTCTAGCCTGACCTCTTCTTAGTGAATTACTCCTATGTCGGCCCAATATCATCTGAGGCACTGGGACTTAGGAGTGCAGCAGATGGATTTTGGGGGACACCATTCACTCCATAACAGCAAAAGCTGTACTCCTTCCTTCAGATAACCCATGGGTCTAATCAGCTTCTTTTTTTTTTAAAGATTTTATTTATTTATTTGAGAGAGAGGCAGTGAGAGAGAACATGAGCGAGGAGAAGGTCAGAGGGAGAAGCAACTCTCCGTGGAGCTGGGAGCCCGATGTGGGACTCGATCCCGGGACTCCGGGATCATGACCGGAGCCGAAGGCAGTCGTCCAACCAACTGAGCCACCCAGGCGTCCCTCTAATCAGCTTCTTTCCTCATGCATCAAATCCCAAACATCCTGCAAGTAATCATCACACCAGCGACGTTGCTAGAAGTACCTGGCACACTTTAACTCATTGGATCGTGGTAAACCTGTGAAGGAGGGATGAGTTGCATTCTCCAGATAAGGAAAATGAAGGGAACAAAGGGGAGGCTTAGAGAGGTCAAGTGAGTTACCCAAGGTCACATAGTGAGGAGTGATGGGGCAAGAATTCAAGTCCCAGTAGCAGTGGACAGCCACCTGCTGTGGGGCTTTCTCAAAGAGAAGGACACACATGGGATCCTAAGGAACCCTGCATAGTCCTGTCTTCAGGAAACCTTTCTCCAACTGGCTGTGTTGTTTTCATGAACCCAGGAAGGATTTAATACCATAGCATTGTGCCGATGCTACTGGGTGTTTCCATATTTACACTAATGAAAGCAAATCTTGGTGGAAGGTTGGTGTGAGTGCCTGTGTGTGTGTGTGTGTGTGTGTGTGTGTGTGTTTAAGGGCTTTTGTCTAATTACCTACTAGAGATGTTTTGCAATCACAGGCCGAATGTTCTGCTTATTTCAGTGTCTGCTGCAGAAATGGAAAATATTAAATCAAGCCTTACTCTCTGGAAAAAAAAAAGTCTACTGAATAAAATGCAATATTATAAAAAGTGTTCTGTAGCAGAAAGGAGCACGTTCAGTCAGGATAAATAAAGAAAAGAAAACAATTTCAATCAAACTTTCTTCAAATTAAAAGGCAGGTTTATTTTTAAAGAAAGAAAAATCACGCCTTGGTGTAAGTGTGTGTCTGGGACACAAACCTCTGGGACAAAATTGGCTCTGCCTTCAAATATTTTATGTATAATGATTTCTTCCTTTAACATTTTGAGAGTTTTATTATCTTTGGATACATATCAACACATTGTAGATGCAAAAGGGAGCAGCCTGCGGATACCAGAGAGAATTTTCAATAACATAATTAGAGTGTCATAGCAAATCAGCCAGTCCTTCCTCTTGAATTACATTTGGTGAGCAGAGAGACTTTGTAAGAATTTAGTGAAATCTCTCTTGGCCTGCTGGGTCTGCCATGTCAAAATACTACAGACCGGGGGGTTCAATCAACAGAAATTCATTTTCTCACAGCTTTGGAGTCTGAAAATCCAAGAGCCCAGCAGATTCCTGGGAAGAGCGCTGTGCCTGGCTTGGAGACCCTGCTGTCTGTTCCTGATAGGACACGGACTTAGTCAGACCCAGATGCCACCCCTGTGAGATCAATCAACCTGAGTTACATCCTTAATGCAAATGCAGTCACATTAGGCTTAGGGCTTGGACTCAGGACTTTTGTAGAGAAACCTGTCAGCCCCATAGCCCACATGTAATTGTCAGAGGGTGTGTTAGTCCGTGCCTGAAGCCTGGGACTGTGTCCACATAAGGTGTTGCTTCCGGGAAAACTGTAGGGAGAGCATAATCTATACACATCATTACACCATGGGATCCAAACATTTTGAGCACAGCAGGAGAAGGCCATGGGATTTCTGGAAGCTTCCATGTGGGTCATTATAACTAAAGAACTCTCAACTTGCAGGTCATGCATTTTAAGTGATTTATCACCACGCTCCGGCACCAGTTGGTTGATCAAACTCATGGAAGATCCCACTGTTTTGGAATTTGCAGTGATTGCTGCCTGAGCCTCCCCTGACATGACAACCTTCGCTCACCAAGGTTTTGGTTTTCCTTGAATAATCTCTTAGCAGTTACTGGTCACTGTAGCAGATCATAGTTACACTGTTTGTTTGTCCACATACTGTGTGCCACTTTTTAAACTAAACATGTCACGGCCATATTGAACCACTCTTCTGGGGTTGGCATCTGTCATGGAATTTCTTAGACCTAAGAATTTACTAATCACGATACCATATCACACTGTCAAATCACTTTACCATTTATAAGGGCTTTCATGTATGTTTTCCAGGGTAGTCCCAACATCACCATGAGGAAGGGTCCCCATTGCCATTTTACCAGCGGGATGACCAAGTGACAGGGAGAGCAAGGGACTTGAATGGAACCACTCCACAGGGAAAGGGTGGAGCTGCAGGGTGGGCTTCTGGAGTCTAATTAAAGAATAAACTGACTTCTGGAATAAAATACAAAATTGCATTCCCAGGCGGACTTTGGAACTTCGTGTTTTAGTATACACATAATGACACTCTTTGAAGGATATACATTTAAAAATGTATTTTTTTCTCTTTAAAGTATTCATTGTCACTAATGGTGTCCTATGCATGAAGCTGGCTTGCCACATTGTGAAGAAGACACACCACACAGAAGATATTTCTCAAAGACGGATTTGTGATCCTCTAACCTTGGGGGTTAGAATGAAGCCATGTAGGTTGTCAATCAGCACACTAGGGTTTGCCCTATATGGGAGAGTGTTTATTTTCCCCCCTTGAGAAAGAGACTTACATGCTACAGAGATACTCTGGGTTAAGTAATTAACATAATTGTGTTTAAAATGTGTGTAAAGGATCAGAGTCAAGCCAGATCATATTCTGGTCCCTGATAGGTGAATCTTTTATATCTGGAGTAAAATAAGATAACTGGACTAATGGCAGAATGGCTTCCTACTCTCAGCGCTGTGAGCTCTCTAGCTTAGTGGGGTGGGCAGAGGACGGAGCAGCTCCCTAAGAGCCAAGTGCAGCCCTGTCTTGATTCGCAGGAGCTGTTTGAGACCCACCTCTATCTCTCCTGGCATGCCCTGTCCCTAAATGCGAAGCAGCTGAGAACAGGGCTCACCATCTAGTCCTGGACCAAGCATGGCCAGCAGCATCCCCTCCCTCAGGACTGCAGGCGCCCAAGGTGGGAGGTTACCCAGATTCCAACTTCTCTGCAAATTTCCCTCACCTGTAGCAATCCACTCCATTGGGGAACCATCCTGACCACAGCAGCCTTGGACTCTGTGGGGACTAAGGGCATGGCTTATCCATCAACTTGGCCTTTGGGCAGAAAGTTGGTGGAAGACATACAATGCCATCTTCCCATATATGACAAGGGCTGGAAAGTAGAAAACCATAACCAACTTCACAAAGATAAACCTATTCTCAAGCAAGTGACTGAAACTCATGGAAAGACATCTTCAGACACAGCACCCATGGGAGGGCTTCCAGAAAGAATTCTCTAGTGCGGTGCATTCCTGCCATGGGCCAACCTCCCTTTGGCTCTCGCTAATCTCCACCACAATAAGGTCATTCAGTAGATACTTCATGAACACCTCTGTGCTGGGACCTCTGTGAGCTCTGGTCTCCACCTTCCCAGTCAGCAGGTGTGTACTACAGTAACCAGAATCCAGTAACCTATTTCAGCTGGAAGGATTTAATTTAAGTGTTCTGCTCTTCCCAGTCATCAAGACAAGCTCCATCATAGGCAACTTGACTTCATGCCACTCACAGTATGCTGAAGACCTCGACAATAGGCAATTGAACTCCTGAGCCAGGCAACCAGGGTGTCTTCGCTGGCACGAGATGGAGCAGAACGTCGTGACCTGGGAAGTGAAGAGAGGCCTCAAAAGGAGAGCTGGGGCCAGTGAAGAGCCTGCCCAGGGAGGCTGCATGGTACAAAGGCACTGCGAATTTTGGGGACTCTGGAAGCAAATGGAGATACGTTTCTCCAAAGCTCATCACCTCCTACATCAACAGGACTCCTGTGTGCTCCTTCATGTAATTGTGAGATAACAGAAAATATATTGGTGTCTGTGCTCAGTTCTTGGTACAGAGCTCCTGAAACCCTTGAAATTCCCCAAGTGATGAGAGCACTTGGAGCATCTTGTGTTCTAATGAGGGGACTCTGGTTGGGCTCCTGCATGACCCCTGGATGGGGGCTGCTGGCCGGAAAGACCAAGCCATGATTGGAAGCATGGACTGCTCAGCAACAGCCCCATCCTCCGGAGAGAAGATGGGGCTGGCAATGGAGTTGGTGATGACCACGCCTCCGTGGGGAGGTCTCTGTGAGTCCCAATAGTCCAGGGTTAAGGGGGCTTCTGTGGGTAAATACATCCACATGGAGACAGTCACGCCCCCCAGTTCCACAGGACAGAAGCTCCTGGGCTCAGGACCCTCCCCAAGCTCGCCCTATGCATCTCATCATCGGCTGCTCTTCTGCGTCCTTATACCATCCTTTACTAACCTGGTAAATGTCAGTGCGGCCCCTCTGAGTTCTGTGGGCTAATCCTACGGATTCACCAAACCTGAGAAGGGGTCCTGGGAACCTCCGGTTTGTAGCCCAGTCTCACATAGCTGGGGGATCTGCTGTTTGTAATTGGTGTCTGAAGTGGGGGCATCTCCTGGGACTGAGCCCCAAACGTGTGGGATCTGGCCCCAGCTCCAGGTTCAAAGTGTTGGAAATGAGTTAAATGGTAGGACCCCTAGCTGGCTCAGCAGAAGTGCTCAGGGTGGGAAAACCTATCAGTCAGGTGTCTAGTGTTTGGAGTGTGGGCGTGCAGGGGGAGGAATGGGGCCACAGAGGATATAGGGCTAGGTGGTGTTTCTGTGCAATGATGTATAAAGTGTTTGTTATAGTAACCATCCATGAGTGGAAAGAGAACATTTCTAAATGGTTTTTAATACCAACATAAAAACCCCCCCAGTTTTTTGTCCATCTTGGTGAGGATCTGAGAAGCAGCAGAATATACCTCCTTCTTTTCTCAGCCAACATACCGATCCTTACTGTGGCACTCAGAGAATGTTACTTAGGGAAAACACCTCAGGTGCCTACACAATATAAATACCACACCTGTTTTTCACCATTATTTTCTCAGAACATGATATCCTGTGGTACTCTTTGGAAAGCATTTTATAATTTTGTCAAAAAGTTTTCTCTTCTAATGCAAAGGCATACATGCACCCAATATTTATGGCAGCATTTTTTATAATAGCCAAATTATGGAAGCAGCCCGTGTTTCCATTTATAGATGAATGGATAAAGAAGATATGGCATATGTGTGTGTTTATGCAAACACACACACACACACACACACATGACTATGACTCAGTCATAAAAAAGACTGAAATGTTGCCATTTGAAATGACATTCCTGGAACTAAAGAGTATAATACAAGTCAAATAAGTCCCCCAGAGAAAGACAGATACTATACGTTTTTACTCATATGTAGAATTTGAGAAACAAAATGAATGAGCAATTAGAAAACAAGAGAGAGAGAGGCAAACCAAGAAGCATACTCTTTACTACAGAGAACACACTGATGGTCACCACAGGGGTGGTGCAGGGGAGGGAGGGATGGGAGAAGCAGATGATGGGGATTAGGAGTGCACTTGTCATGATGATCCCTGGATAATGTACACAATTGTTGAATCACTGTATTGTGTACCTGAAAGTAATATAACATTGTATGTTAACTGCACTGGAATTAAAATAAAAACTTAAAAAATATAATGGAGGATAATAATAATTATAAAAAAAAAGAAAAAGAAAAGTTTTCTCTTCCCACCATTCTGAGGAAAAAAAAAATCAGGTTCTTGCTGGCAGATTGGCCCCATTTGTTTGGGCAAAACAAATGATGCATTTTCTCATCCCTCAATGGGGGTGGTTTGCAGCTACCTTAGCAGACTCTCCATGGCCAAGAGAAACAAAGCAGGTGCTCACAAGAAATAAAATTAATTATCTCTATTGGTACATATACAATATTTCATGCATTAAATGCACCATTAATATACATAAACACTCAATATTGTACAGTATTTTATTAAATTCACTTATCTTGCCCTTTCACTTTATTGTTGCACTACAGAGTAAAAAGCACTACTAACATATCTTATGCCAGATAATTGCATTTTGTTTCTTTCATTTTTTCCCCTCTCAGAAATATATTCTATTCACAGAATATCCAAAAAACATAATTCATATTCAGATTTCACTAAAATTAATCAAGTGCTCACCATGGGCCAGACACGGAATCAGGAATTTCTCAATACATTGCCTCATTAATGAGGAAATTATCCTCAGCCCCAGGTTTGCACCAGGGCACAGAGAGATGAGGTGGCTTCCCTTGAGTCACACCATGGGTAGGGATTGGGGATCCGTGTTCCAAAGAGATTCCATCCCCTAATGAGGATGAGGCCCTTCATCCCATGCGTCTCCTTCATAAACTGGACAGGGGACTTGTAAGCCGGAATAACTAGAGGGAAAACGTTACTCCCGACAACTCAGCAACAACCACCAACCAACAGACAGCCCCGTTAGAAAATAGATGAAGGATTTAAGTTGACATTTCTCCCAAAAAGTTATACCCATGGCCACAAAGTCCGTGAAAAGATGTCCAGTGTCAGAATCATTAGGGAAATGCAAATTGAAACATTAATGAGGCGCCACTTGGTACTCATTTGGGTAGCTATTATCAAAAGGACAAAATGACAAGTGCTGGTGAGGACGTGTAGAAATTGGAACCCCCATGCATTGCTCATGGAAATGCAAAGCTTTGTAGCTGCTGTGGTGAAAGTTATGGCAGCTCCTCAAAAAAATTAAACATAGAATTACTGCATGACCCAGTAATTTCACTTCTGCCTATATAACCCCCTAAATTAAGGACAGGGGCAGACGTTTGTGCCCCCCCATTCATAGCAGCACTTCCACAATAGCCAACAGTTGGAAGCAACTGTTGAGTATTATTCAGCCTTGGGAAGGAAAGAGGTCGTGATACATGTTCCTGCAGGCAGGGACCAGAGAGACGTGGGTTGCTTGGAATGAGCCAGCCACAAAAGGGCAAATACTATGCAATTCCACTTAAATGAGGCCCCTAGAGATTTTAAGTTCACAGAAACAGAAAGTAACATGTGGGTGCCAGACGCTGGGGAGGGTGGATAGGAGACGGTATTTAGTGAGTGAACCATGGTTGCTCAGCAGTGGGCATGTACTGAATGCCACCAAACTGTACACTTAAAAAGGGCTAAAATGGTACATTGTACATGATGCATACTTTACTACAATTAAAATTATTGTGGATGTGAAAAATATTCCTGCCAAAGTTTAGAGAAAAAAGTTTAGATTAGAAAGAGCACAATGTCATATAAAGTGATGAGAAACATCTTTCAGGTTTACAGATGTCCTGAAATCCAGTGTAGGGACATAAAACTGTGAATTATTTAGTTGTCTTTTGAAATGACAGCTTAAATGGTGTAAGTAAATATCAATGACGTGATGTACAGAGACTTTTGTGGCAGTGACTGCTAATTCATCCCTGGGGAGGGCATCAGCGCCATATCCACGGCTATAACCGAGTAATGGGCGGCTCTCCCAGGGGCCCCCTTCCCTGTCTTCTCTTTCTGCTGGAGGCACTGAGACACCCGAGGTCCTGAGGACGCTATCCTTTCATGTTCCAGCAGCTGATTAATTCCTGCCCTCACACAGTCAGCGTGCAGGTGCGAGTGCCCGCAAGGAGGCCAGCATGGTACAGACTATCTTCTTCCCCTCCAGGCTAGAATTACAGGGCACCGACACCATGAATATGGCTGACAAGGATCGCCCCTTCAACGCTGGTCCAACATCCTGGCATCTATACCTACAGGCTTTCCTGACCGGCACAGAACAAAGTGGCCATGTGACACTTGGAGCAGGATGGCCAACAAGGCACCATGCTTTGGCCCCAGCCGCTTTTCTCCACTTCCTTTACTCCGGGTGGAATCAGAGCTGATAAGAACAGACAAAGCGTTGTTGGAGTACATTGTGTGGAGACTGACAGACACACACGACATGAAGGGGAAGTGATTTCCTTAAGGAAATTTTTAATTAAAACGAACACATCCATAAGTTCAATCGTAGTTCTCTTCTCAAGCTCTTCTTTGGTGCTGTGTCAATGGAAAGCAGAGGAAGAAAAGAAAGAGTTATGACCTTGGCTCATGTTGGCTTGTGACAACATGGCTCAGGGACCCTGGTAATGGGAAGAAGCCAGTGATGAGTGCTCATGACCCAATGGCAGCCAGGCATGAGAGGAAGGGACACAAGTGCAAAGTGTAAAGCAAAGTGAAGGGTGCAGAAGGACACATATGATGAGGGTCTGGTCCAAACCCCAAGTCCGGTCACCCTCCAGATTGAGGGCATCTGGGAAGGTGAGCAGAAAGTGTGCCCTTATCTTTCACTCAGGTTATTCCTTTTCAGTGAGAAGTCAGCATTGCTAATCATTTGTTAACTGTCCCAGCAGGAAGGGGCCCAGATGCAGGAGCCAGAGGAGACAGATCTGCCCTTTCTTCTCATTTTATCTGCGTCCACACACAAAAAGCAGTTTAAGACCCAATAAAGATATTTTGTTGGTCACCATATAATTGATATTCACAGGAAAAGTTTATTTTCAAGATTACAAGATTATTATCCACTTAAGCTTATGGTATATATTCAGGCTGAAATTTTCAGGTAAGTTTACTTTACTTTGAGCTGCACTGATGTGAAATAGAAGACTTTATACATAGGAGCAAATTAGAATTAGTCTAGCACTCTTTTCAAAATTTCACATTTTCTGGGGCGCCTGGGTGGCTCAGCCGGTGAAGCGTCTGCCTTCTGCTCAGGTCATGATCTCGGGGTCCTGGGACTGAGTCCCACATTGGGCTCCCTGCTCAGCAGGAGCCTGCTTCCCCCTCTCCCTCTGCCCCTGCTTGTGTGCTTGCTCTCTCTCACTCATTCTCTCTCTCTCTCTCAAATAAAATAAAATAAAATAAAATAAAATAAAATAAAATAAAAAAAAATCTTGACATTCTCCTGACTATATTGTTTCCTCTTTGGTGGCATGAAGACAGTTGTAAGTATTCTCAGTGATGGATAAAATGAAGTAGACTGGGGGCCTTTGGGAAGGAAACACCACCTTCAGCAAGAAACCCCATCTAGGATATGGTCTGAGACAACAAAACTGGTGCCTCAGGAGTTCAGATCTTACAGTGTGGAGATTTCTGGAGTCTGTCTACCCCAAATACTTTAGAAAACCCTGGATCTGTTCACATAAAAAATCCACAATGGCATCCCCATTAGAATGGCCCAAATCTGGAACACTGACAACATCAAATGCTGGTAAAGAAGGGGAGTCACAGGAACTCAGTGAAGGTGTGAATCGAAAGTCCTGCTTACTCACTGCTGGTGGCAATGCAACATGGTGCAGCCACTTTGGGGGACACTATGCTGGTTTCTTACAAACAACATAGTCTTTACCATGCGATCCAGCAATATACTTCTTGGGATTTACCCAAGTGAATTAAATTTTATGTCCAAAGAAAAACCTGCACGTGGTTGCTTACAGCTGCTTTATTCAGAATTACCAAAACTGAGAAGCAACCAAGATGTCCCTCATTAGGTAAACGGATGAATAAACGCAGTGGTGCATCCAGACAATGGAATATTGTTCAGCGTTAGAAAGGAATGACTCATAAAACCATGAAAAGACAGGGAAGAATCTTAAATGCATATTATTTAGTGAAAGTAGCCAGTCTGAAAAAGTTACATGTTGCATGTGTGATTCCAGCTCTGTGACATCCTGGAAAAGGCAAAAGCATGAGGAGAGTAGAAAGATTATTTGCCAGGGTCACTGGGGGGAAGGGTTGAATAGGTGGAGACTGGACATGTTTAGGGCAGTGAAACTACTCTGTGTGAGGCTCTAACGGTGGATTCATAACACTTTGTCCATACCCACGTATCACATCAAGAGGGACCTCACGGAGCCTGTGAACTCTGGGAGATGAGGATGTGTCAGACAAGTGGCACAGCTCTGCTGGGGGATCCTGATATTTGGGGAGGCTGTGTGCAGGAGAAATCTGCACTTTCTACTCAATTTTGCTATGACCCTACAACTACTTTAAAAAATCAGAAGATGGGAGCAGACACATTACCAAAAAATGTATAAGAATGACTGATGACAGGGCGCCAGGGTGGCTCAGTCATTAAAGCGTCTGCCTTTGGGTCAGGTTATGATCCAGGGGTCCTGGGATTGGGCCCCGCATCGGGCTCCCTGCTCGGCGGGAAGCCTGCTTCTCCCTCTCCCACTTCCTCTACTTGTGTTCCCTCTCTCGTTGTGTCTCTCTCTGTCAAATAAATAAAATCTTTAAAAAAATGATGAGCACATGAGAAGATGATGAACATTATTGGTCATTATGAAGACACAGACGAAACCACTATGAAACACCACTAGACATCTAAGAGAAAGTCTGAAGAAAACAGGAGAAAAGTGGACAGTGCCAAGTGCTGATGAATATGGAGCCAACTGTAACCCTCAGTGTGCTGCTGAAGGGAACGTGACGTGGTGTAACAGGTTTGGAAAGCAGCTGGGCAGCTCCTCTGGAGTTAGACACACACTTACCATGAGATCCCCTCCTTCCTCTTCTAGGTATATGTTTAAAAGATTCTCATCCTATTCTCCAGGAGTCATAGGATAAGAGATGACATTTTCCCATCCACAGTGAGACACAGGCAGCATGGTGGGCAGGAGGGATTTGGGGCAAACCACTCCACGGAGCTGGTGGCCGACTGCGCTCACAGCCCACGTCATGAGACAGAAAATCTGGCTGTGGTGGGGTCCCAGGAGGGGACCTGGCTCCAAGCTGATGATTATGAGGGTGGTAAGGGTACATAAGAAATTTTGCGATCCAAGGTGGGCAAGACATTGGCTTCGAATCCTTCTCCATGAAGACGTGTTCACTTACCTGCTAGCAAGTTTCTGTGTCCTTGAGCCATGAGCAGAGACCCCCACATACTCAGTGAACATCTCCACTCCCTGGCAGGAGGCCTCCTTTGTCTCTGCCCCAACTCCCTCTGCCCACCTTGGGCTGAGAAAGTTGTGTGTGCCCGCTGACTGAATGGTGACCCAGGTGAGCACACACTGATGATGGCTTCGAGGAGGCAGATGCCAAATTCAACACAGAGAACAGCCCTCAAATGCAATTAACCTAAAGTAACTGAGTGACCAAAGGACAATGATTCTGTAACGGTGTGTTGTTTTATCACTGTGGACGGGAGGGTGCAGAATGACCACAGACTGGCCTTGCAACTTCAGTCAAGAGCAGACAATGTGTTAGGCTTATTACCAAGTACCTAACACACAATGTTAAAAAATATCTTACTGTCTACACCTTGTATATAGAAATATTCATTCACTAGTGGCAGACATTCCATCTCTGGAGTTTGTGCTACAGCTTGAGGAAGAAATTCCATTAAATCCTATTTTGTAAGGAATGGAGTCTTATAAGCAACAAGTTATGCTAACACTTGAGATCTCCTAGGAAAGGCTGCATTTCCCTCCTTTTCCAGATGCTACTGTTAATGCCCAGAGAGCCACCTGCTGAGTGGCCGAGTTAGGGAACCTCAGCTCCCGACCCTGCACACCAGGGGACAGTTGTCACAGACACAGTGTGATCGTATGGCTGTTAAACCACATTGCAGGAGTCCCACGCACAAAAAGCAGGTGGCTCACCACAGTGCCATCTGCCGTGGCTCCTGCAACATTGCCTGCGGAAGTACCCGTGGCAGCACCCACGGCAGCACCCGCGGCAGCACCCGCGGCAGCACCCGCGGCAGCACCCACAGCTCCAGCCGCAGGGTGTTGTCACACACGGAATGCCATCCGACAGAAAAAACATTGCCCGTCCTGATGCCAGGCTGTGGAATCCTCCGGAACCCACACTGAAATGCACTGAGGGGGTCACTCTGAAATCTACGACATGGAAGAATTCAGGGACCGGGGGTGTGAGCAAGGACCGTGGTTGCAAGCAGAATACTGTGACAGCGGGTCCCGACTGGTTGTGCCAGACGCCGCGTCCAGGCCCTGCTCCTGGCTGGCCCTGTGAATCTGATTAGTGGCCAAAGTTGCCCACGTCTCAGCTTCCTCGTTTTAGGGACTGGATTAAGAGATTGCTAGTAACATCTTTCAAAGTTTCTTTTCCAGATTACTCACCCATTTCTGACACACAACTGTGTACATAAGATGGGAAAAACACACTCATCTCAGCTTCACCTCCTGGCCCTCAAGCTGTTGTCCATTTTCATGTCACTGCTCACAGTAATGCAAGACATTAGTCACTTTTACCAAATCCTATTTTCCCACAACTGGACAGTAGGATTCTCCAGAGGCCACAGGGTGTGGGGTATCCCAAGGGGTTAAAGCAGGAGCAGAGTGGAAATCTGCTGTCTTCTATTAAGCCGGACATGAAAAAAGGTTTGCAGAAAATGTAAAACTATGCTACCCTTGTCATCAATAATTTTATTGTTTGTTTTGGAAAAAACAGTTATTTTCATAAAGATATGTGATGTATGTTAACATGCCATGGTTTCATTTTTAAATTAATACAGGGAGGTTTAATACTTTTCTAAGTTTTAATTTCTAATATAATGAATATTAATAGGTTAAACCCATAGAAACAAAAGCTCCATGGGATTTTCAATAATTTTTAAGAATATGAAAGGGTACTAAGCTCCCAAAATAAGAGGTCCACCAGGCTAGTTAATTTGTAACTATTTTTTATTATTAATATAACCAAAACAGAAGTTTCATGAAGAAAATCAAATGAATTAAGGAACATGCTATACCTTATTGGCGAATAATCCCTAAATGATGTTATTAAAGTTTTATAACATTGAGTACAATAGATATTTGTCTCTGGTAAGACTGCACTTGTCCTTTCACCTAATAACTAGATGTCATTACAATGCAATGATAAAAATATATGTTCAATAGTCATTTTTATTGGCTAGTATATGACTAAATATACACCAAAATTTTCTTATTTTAATGCATAAACATAAACATACATAAAATTAAATTTTAATTTAATGTATAAACATAACATAATGTATAAACATAATGTATAAAACATAAAACTTTATTAAGAAAGGATAAGACCTGACATTTGGTTAAAAGGAAAGAATGTCTAATGTGAAGTAAAATGAAGAACAAAAGCTTTAGATGTGTCTAATTTTCTTTTTTTCTTAAAGATTTTATTTATTTGTTTGACAGAAAGAAGTAAAAAGACAGAGAGAATACAAACAGGGGAACAGCAGAGAGAGAGGGAGAAACAGACTCCCCACTGAGCAGGGAACCCGATGCAGGACTCAATCCCAGGACTCCAGGATCATGACCTGAGCTTAGGGCGGAAGCTTAACCCATTGAGCGTCCCAGGTGTCCCAAAATGTCTAATTTTCTTTAAAAGAAAAAAAAATAATTGATCAAATGTGGCCAGTTTGCAGAGAAGAGAGTGGAACAGAAGCATAAGGAGAAACAGACTGGAGGGCAAGGAGAGGGGGCGTGGAGGGAGGAGGGGCGAGGGAAGAGAGCCCTGAGAGGGCCAGAGCCCATTTTCTGCAGGCCCAGCTGTGCCTCTGTCAGTGGGTCCAGATCCTGCCTCTGTGGGCTTCCAGGTCTAGTGGGGTTTCTCTATGACCATTAAGACTCCTCAGACCAGCAAGTGAGGGAACCCTGCATGCTCACATATACCTATCATCGTTGTGTTCTTAACAAACACGCATCCATGAACATTAAGTTGTGGGCATGAAGAGAAGACAGGAAAGCAGGATTAGAGGAGGCAGAGGGAAAAGGAAAAGAGGAGAAGAAGGGAAGGGAAAGGACATGAGGGGACAGAGGGAAGGAGGGAGGGATGCTGAAAAAGAAAAGGAGATAAGAGTACCCTGCCTCAGCTGACCACACTGGCATCAGAACCCCATATCTAACCAGAGGGAAGCAGAGAACTAGCCATTAGAGCACATTCTAACCCACTTTTCTTTAGACCGGGTATTTTATTCCAGTGAGCATTTGCAAATGCTTTCCCAGTAGAGGTCCTTACCTACAACACTGTGGTGGCTCTCGCCTCGCTCGGCAGCTGGTCCTGTTTCTGGGGGAAAAGATTGTCCTTTGCCCAGCCCTTGTGGACCATCCAGATGGCCCTGTGGCTTACAGACTCACCCAAGCCTCTGTCCCAAGGCCAGAGAGACACTGAGGTGCTGCCACGCCCTCTCCATAGGGTGACCAAGAACCCCACACCGCAGTGGAGAGTGGCCTTGGGGTGCTGTCCTGAGGGAATAGCTTGGGAATTTGAGTGGGTCCTGTGTAATGTTTGCTAAGAGATGAGACTTGCTAGAAACCCTTTGGGCTAGGCAATCAGCATAGACCTATAATGGGGTTGCTCTTCGTATTAGGAGAGACTAAAGGGAGATGAGCTGCCCCTGAGGGTCTTGGGGTCCAGGCAACAGAGGTGAGGCTAAGAGGGACAGGGAAATGAGTCTGGACTCTGCTGCCTCTTGCCCTTAGCCCACCTGCCCCAACCTGCCCTCCCTCTGGAGCCTCATCCTCCTCACACGTAGTTTTTTTCTGAATTCTGATGTAATTATTCCTGCAGTCCCCTGTCCTTGTCCACCCATATTTCTAGACTGTTCAACCTGTAGAATATCTCTGCCACCCCACCCCAGTGCAGGAGGTCAAGACAAGGCCCCGCCCTACCCCCAATTTATCCTGAGCCTCAAGAGTCAGTATAGTGGCCACCACCTCTATCCATGACACATGTCGGTCAGAGAAGGGTCCATGCTCTGCTGCAACCACATGTGGTCTGCCCTCTCCCCTGGGATGCTAGCCTCTGGGCCGAGGGCCTAGCAATAGTCCAGTTTGTTCCTGTTCAGCAGAGTATGGCAGGGGAAGGTCACTCACAGCCCTGTGTGGTCATCAGGGCTGGATCTTCAGGGTCTCCATCAGGTTTCTGCCCCTCCTCTGTCTCCTCCCTCTTCAAGCCTTATCCATTCTGCCTCTTGGAAGCTGAGTGGCCCACTCACTGTCTGGATGCTAGCCCTGACACGGTCCCCCCTCGCATGGCTGACATGATCCCAGGTGCGATGATAGCAGAGAATAAAAGGTGAGTCAGGGCCATAGGGAAGGTAAGGGAATGGGGTGGGGGACAGTGAAGAACACCAGAGACCATTCCAGGTGTGAGGAAGATGCCCACAGAAAGGTCAGAGTAGGGATTGAGGGTCCAGAAGAAATGGACCACTGAAGGGAGGAGGTAAAGGGAAAGGGACTAGACCAGGACAGGCAGAGAAATGCCCCATGGAGAGCAGGAGTCAGGCAGGTACCTGGAGCTCTGAGTGTCCCTGGGAGAGCATGCTGGCAGGGAGCCAGAGTGTGGGTCTGGACCTTGCAAGGAGTGGCCACATGTCTCTCTGCATGCAGTCACGTGCATGGATGCAGACATCACACAGAATCCAGGAGTGAGGCACTAGTCAAGGTCCCTAACGTTAGGGTCTGGGCTCTGTATGCACTGTCCGGCTCCCTGATCCCTGCTGAACACTGAGGCTCTACTACCACACAGGCCAGGCTTGCAGTTCAATAGGCATGAGCTCTCTGATTTACTGAGGAAACACCGTGGAAGGTCCAGGGGGGCCCAGTTACTGGGAGCAGAGTGAATCAAGGATGAGTGCGTAAGTGTCCAGTGAATCAGTGCTCCTTGTATCCTCCTTCCTCTGCAGAGGGTCTGCTCAGTGGGGATGGTGGGACCATCTCGAAGTTTGTGTGTGAGAGTGTGAATCCAGCCCCTAGAGCTGACAGGCCTTCTGTTCTTTCCTACTGGCTTCTCTGACCAGGATTTGAGGGGGTGTGATGTCAGCACATTGCTAGAATTCTGTTCCCTGAATATTTCTCATTAAACTTTGAAGAATGCTTGACAAATTCAGGATATTTTCAAGATATTTTGTCTCAAATTGCTTACCTTCATGCCTCAGGTGGTCTCTGAGCATTTAATTTAAAACAACAAGGCAATATCCCCATATTGAGCACTTGCCCCAGGGAGAGAATGTAGAGCTCCAACCACTACAGCCTGTCCCAGACTGGGGTCAGTTGCTTCTGTGTCTGAGACCAATGAGCTGGTGGGCGGAGCATGCAGCTGAGGAACTGGGCATCTATATGGTTTCCCACTTAGGTGGGTGCTCCAAGTAAACAAGAACTCAGGCTGGGGACCTACAGACTAGTAGATCTTAGGTCAGCGTGTGGCCACCTCCATGTGCATCTGCATGCCACAGGACCCACAGCATAAATCCAGTGTAAGGTAAGTCCATGGCTCCTTCCTGGTGTTCCCAGTTTGGGTCCATATGGCTCTTCAAAATGCTGACCCTGAGAACACAAAACCACACCACACAAAAGCTTGTTTGTGGAGACCCGAGTGCGGCCTGGAGGCTGATGTTCTGTTCTGAGAGAGCTGGGGAGGGGAGGGAGCATGGGGGAGGGTGCTGCTGCACATCTGGTAGAAACAATTTCATTGCCAAAGATTAACATCTGTTGCTTAAGCATGAACGTATAGTGTCTGGAAATGTAATAAGATTCATGGTTTTGTTCTAAGTGGATTAATTTTGTAATATTTGCCTTTCACCCCCTGCATTTAATGTTCGGATTTAGTCTTGGGAACTGCCACATAAAATAACTCTTACAACTCAGCCCGATGGGGGCGTGGGACATGCTGCCTGGCCAGACACTATCCATTCTCTCGTTGCTGCAGGTGCCCTCCCCAAGTAGAAGCATTGTGGCCCCACCTCCCTGGGGTGGAATGGATAGGCTCAGCTTTGCTGCTCATATTCCAGGAGCTGCCTCCAGGCCTGTAATCCCCAGGAGGACACGTACGCACACCAGTGGATTGTAGATGCCAACTACTCGTCAGATGCAAACTCGTCAGTGGATTGTAGATGCTTTCTATGAACATATCTTTAAGAATCTGTACAGGTGCATGAAAAACTAATCATGTGTTTTATGGTGACTAACATAACACAATAAAAACTTAAAAAAGAAGAAGTACAGGTAGCTGAAATTATCTATTGGTGACTGTAATCAAGGTAAGGTCAGTCACCTTCTGTATGATTCTGCTGAGCAGCCTTAACAAGGTCCCACTGACTGGAGGCTTAAACTACAGATGGTGTCTTCCCCCAATCATAGAGGCTGGAAGCCCAAGATCAAGGTGTTGGCAAGGATGGTTTGTCCCCTTGATGTGAAGACGTCCTCTTCAACCTGTGTCCTCTCAGTCATACCTCTGTGTGGGTCTGGGCCCTGATCCCCTCTTCCTACAAAGACACCCATCAGATTGGCTAACAGCCCACCTTAAAGACTTCATTTTACTTTAATCACCTTTTCAAAGACCCTGTCTCCAAACACAGTCACATTCCGAGGCACTGGGGTTAGGATTCCTACATATGGATTCTGGGGGCCATCGTTCAGCCCAGATGTCCTCCTATAAGCCTAAAATCAGGTCTCCAAGGATGGCCACTGAGCTGGGTTCCTGCATAATCCCAACACTGATAGAGTTTTATTTCTACTAAAAGCGACTCATCAGTATGGTGGAATAAATCCGCATTGCCGCTTCAACTCGTGGTCCCCTGCTTATAACTTATTTAAAAGTGCAGGTCTGAGGATGATAACAGAAGGTACAAAGGAATGTGTCATGCTGGCCTTCTGTAGCGAGGAACACCTGCTGTAACTGGGAGAGAGCACCTGCCACCTTTTATTAATAATGAAGCTATCTTTTATTCACCTGTTTATTTTAAGTTATATTTTAAATAGCAAAATTCTACAACTCCCTTGAGAGTTTCTGTTGTTCCACTAAAAAGCATCTCAAATGAGGCTTGGATCAAACTGAGTATGGGTAGGTCAAAAGTTCTAAAACTGATGAGTTCTACAGATGTTAACTTGGTGTCTGACTCCTCAAAGTTTGTAGGTGACCGTGTCTTGGGAGTTTGGTAGCGCCTGTGTCCCTGGAAGCTTGGGCACCCGAACTGCCAGCTCAGGCCTCTCTCCTACAGGTCACAGCAGGAGCAGGTCCACCAGGAAGAGCATGACATGGGCTCCTGGGTGGCCCTCCTCTGCTAAAGTGACAGCTTCACCCTCAGGTCATGGAGACTTTCATTTCAGAATTTCTTAAAATGCAACGTCACTCTGTCCTTCCCTCCATCTGTGCAGGGGAGAGACAGAAGCTGAAGAAAACCTCTGCTTGGAAACCAAGCCCACTGTCACCTCCCCCTGTGCTTCCATGCCTTTCTCCTCCCCATCCTTAAGCACATGTAAATGGATTCCTTTTCCTTTTTCTTTCTTTTTTTTTTTTAAATTTTCTTCCCAGAAAGGATGCTGTACAAATAAAAGGAACCAAACAAGAAAAACATTACAAATTCCCCTGTCCGCGTCTTCTGGGGTCCTTCTCATGGGCGTGCCGGCTGCTTTCTGTCGCCATCTGCATGTATAAACCTAACTTGGTCACCTTCTGAAGAATTTATGAATCATGCTTAATAATCAGCTTTAGGGGGCACCTGGGTGGTTCAGTGGATTAAGCCTCTGCCTTCAGCTCAGGTCACGATCTGAGGGTCCTTGGATCGAGCCCCACATCGGGCTCTCTGCTCAGCAGGGAGCCTGCTTCCCCCCGCCCCACGCCTTCCTCTCTGCCTACTTGTGATCTCTCTCTCTAAAAAAAAACAAAACAAACAAAACAAAACAATAATAAGCTTTAGGCACTTCTGAGGGATGAATCACATTTTGAAGCTACAAAGGTCCCCCAAATAGCTCCTGGGAAATGACGCCGCATCCCATTAAATGGAAGAACTCGATACCGCGGGCCTGGTGTTAGGCTGAAGCACTTCCCTCTCCACTCTTCAAAATGTCAAGGAGCCCTCTGCTTAAATGCTTGATTATCTGAAAGGACCAGAACAGACAGCTTCTCCGGGAAGGAAAAAATACATTTTTTTCTTTAAAAAACTTTTTCTTTGCACTTAAGGAAAAGAGGAAAAAAAAACACAACACACATCTCCTTTTCCCTTTATATTCATTATTTTCTGTCTTTAAAAAGGCTTTTATCTGACTTTTATCTCTTCCATGTGCCCGTGGCAAATGCCAGCATCTTCCCATTTTCCAAGTCTGCCCAGGACAGGCTTTATCTGACTCACTGCCACTGTGCTATATTCCTATTTAAGTAGCTGGTGCAGAATCAAAGTCAAACATGAAGGTCAGAGAAACGTTTTTTT
>PISX010021868.1:0-32781 GCA_004024625.1 Mellivora capensis
TTAAAAATTTATTTATTTGTCAGAGAGAGAGGGAGAGAGAGCGAGCGAGCACAGGCAGACAGAGTGGCAGGCAGAGGCAGAGGGAGAAGCAGGCTCCCTGCCGAGCAAGGAGCCCGATGTGGGACTCGATCCCAGGACGCTGGGATCATGACCTGAGCCGAAGGCAGCCGCTTAACCAACTGAGCCACCCAGGCGTCCCCAAGAAGGAATATTTTAATAAACTTTTCAGCTAACTGTAGATAATCTTCTTAAACTAAACTAAAATCCAAAAAATGGTACTTTCTTAAAGATTGGTACAGTGTGGAATAGGAACTACATCAGTGAATTTTTCACACTGTTACATTAAAATCCACTACTTATATATGGTACTCAGAATTCACAAAGACAGAAAGTAGAACAGTATTTACCTTGGGGCTGGAGGGAGGGTAGAGGGGGAAGTTACTGCTTAATGGGTATAGAATATCAGTTTGGTATGATGAAAAAAAGTTCTGGGGATGAAGAGTGGTGATGGTTGCACAACAATGAAATGGGAACCTACTTAATGCCACCACACTGTACACTTCAAAATGGTTTAAAAAGGGGTGACTGGGTGGCTCAATTAATTAAGCATCTGCCTCTCCCTCTCTGCCCACCCCTCCCTCGAGTGCTCTCTCTCTCAAATAAATAGATAAAATCTTTAGAAAATGGTTAAAATGGCAAATTTCATGTCACATATATTTTACCATAATTTTTTTAAAGATTTTATTTATTTATTTGACAGAGATCACAGAGAAGCAGGCAGAGAGAGAGGAGGAAGCAGGCTCCCCGCTGAGCAGAGAGCTGCGGGGCTTGATCCCAGGACTCTGAGATCATGACCTGAGCTGAAGGCAGAGACTTTAACCCAATGAGCCACCCAGGCGCCCCTATTTTACCATAATTTTTAAAATATCGATTACTCCATCTTGTACTCTGAATGAATCTTTTACCCATGCATTATTTTATAACATTACACATCAGTCATGTGGAAAACATTGGGTCATTGATAAATTATACAGATCTTCCAAATATTTACACACTTCACTATATTAGAAAACACCTTGTTAATATCAACACAGATCTCATCGGGAAAGTCTTTCACTACTAGATTGGGAAGCTGTCTACATCATGGGAAAAGATACAAGTTCCCTAAAATCCTAACTTTCACCTGAATGCTTGAGTTTTATCAATGGCAAAAAATATTGTCAGATGTTGTCCTTGAGGTGACAAAGCTCACTTCATTCATTATCCAAATCTTTAAAACAGCAGTTTGTCTTTCAGTTTTTCTTTCAAATAAAAAAGATGTTCTGGGGCGCCTGGGTGGCTCAGTGGGTTAAAGCTCCTGCCTTTGGCTTGGGTCATGATCTCAGGGTCCTGGGATAGAGCCCAGCATCGGGCTCTGTTTGGCAGGGAGTCTGCTTCTCCCTCTCTCTCTCTGTCTGCCTCTCTGCCTACTTGTGCTCTCTGTCTGTCAAATAAATAAATACAATCTTAAAAAAAAAAAAAGATGTTCTGTGAAAACAGTAGGTAGGTAGCTTAAACTCATGCAATACCACAAGTGTTTTTCCTGCTCTGGAATGCAGCAGAAGTGCTTTCTGTATTCTTGCCATTTCATCACACAAAATACTAAAAAAGAGTACTCAAGGGTTGAGATTCAATAAAATGAGCAAATTTTACTGTTATCAAGGACATTCATAAGCAAAACTGATTTTTTAAAAAATTATGAATGCAGGAAAAGAACATGATGGCTATTCAAATAGTGTAGGGCTGCTGTCATGTTTCATGCTAAGACACCAGCAGTTCTACTCACCAGTGCTTTTGCATTTTCATAACAAATGTGGTCACAAAGGCAAATACATGTTAGTATAATCATAAAAATAATTTTGACCATAAAAACCTCTTGGAAGAGTCCTACCCCATGATACTGGGTTTTCTGTTAATATAAATCACACATCAAGAGACACGTTTCGGGGCGCCTGGGTGGCTCAGTGGGTTAAAGCCTCTGCCTTCGGCTCAGGTCATGATCCCAGGGTCCTGGGATCGAGCCCCGAATCGGGCTCTCTGCTCAGCAGGGAGCCTGCTTCCTTTCCTCTCTCTCTGCCTGCCTCTCTGCATGCTTGTGATTTCTGTCAAATAAATAAATAAAATATTTAAAAAATATATATATTCTTGCCAAGAAAAATTGAACCTGAATCTAATCAGGCCTTCTGACCTACCAGTTTACCAGAAATATGGGAGATGGAGGAATGTATTAAATGACACATTGTATACACTGTTAATGAAATCCAGAATATGAAAAGTTCTTTAGGACAAATTATTCAATTTCCTCAACAAATAAATGACATTTTTTAACAAAGGAAAGGAAACTGTTGTAGATTAAACAGACAAGAGACAAACAAATACAGTGCATGGGCTTCATTTAGAATCTAATTCAAACAAGTCAACCATAAAAAAGTATTCTTGAGGCGACTGGGGAAAATTAAACATGGCTTGGGTATTAGATAATATGAAAGGGCTTTTGTTTGTTTTGTTGGTTGTAATAAAGGTATTTTAGTGTTTTGGCTTTTTTTAAACCTCGTGCTTTAGCGAATGACAAATATTTAGGGACAAACTAATAGGATGTCTGGATTTATTCTTTTTTTTTTTTTTTTTTTTTCTGGATTTATTCTAAAATACTCCAGGAAAGGGGCACCTGGGTGACTCAGTTGATTAAGCCGCTGCCTTCCCCCCAGGTCATGATCCCAGGATCCTGGGATCGAGTCTCGTATCAGGCTCCTTGCTCAGCGGGGAGCCTGCTTCTCTCTCTGCCTCTGCGCGCCACTCTGCCTGCTTGTGCTCTCTCTCTCTGATAAATAAACAAACAAACAAATAAATAAATAAATTCTTAAAAAAATAAAATACTCCAGAAAAAAAAAAGTTGGACCTTAGGTAAAGTAAAAATAACAGACGCTGATGGTTATTGAAACTGGGTAATAGATAACGTGGTGATATATGATACTCTTCTCTATAATGTGTGTTTGAAAATTTCTATATTATTTTATTTATTAAGATTTTTATTTATTTATTTGACAGACAGAGATCACAAGTAGGCAGGGAGGCAGGCAGAGAGGCAGGCAAGAATATTTCATAGGTGGTGCTATGTACTTCTTATTGCATCACATCAGGAGAAACATAATGTCTGGATGTCCTACTTTTAGTGATGTTAAGATTGATCATTGGGTTTAGTGAGGCCAGCCTGATCTGTCACAAATTCCCCATTAATTTTTCAGTAAAGAGTTTGAAAAACTATTGATAATCTTTGCTTTGTAATTTTACATAGTCTCTTTCACCTCTGAAATTAGTTGCGTGTAGAAAGGAATGGCTCAATGAATTTAGGAGCCCAAAGAATGAACCTAAAAAGGTGACACCTTAACACAAGGAATACCCCTCTCCTTTGAAGTCCAATTTCACACACATTTATTGAATTATCTGTTCAGTTTCAGACACCAGTCTCAGCCTCAGGGTAAATAAACTATGTGTATAAAAGTCACCAAGAAATACAATAGTAGAGGGGCAGGGAGCCTGCTTCCCTTCCCCTCTCTCTCTGCCTAGCTGTGATCTCTGTCTGTCAAATGAATAAATAAAATCTTAAAAAAAAAGAAATACAATAGTAGATATATATATATATATACACATAAATATATATATATATATGTATATATATATATGTATGACGTGTCAAGGGAACCCAGATGAAATGATAAATAGTTCTGTTTATAGAACTTACAAAGAATGACACCTGAACTGCTCCTCTCCAGGAGACCATGCAAGTAATCTCCAACGGATTTCCACTCCACTCTACTCTCCTGTATATTTGGTTCTACTAATCCAAGTCTTTTTCTAGTTCCTGGAAACTACCAGCATTCTTTTCTTCTTCAGAATTTCCATACTGTACCCGAACCTATCTTCCTCATGCTCTCCCCCTGGCTACCTCCCATTCATCTTAGTCAGTTAGTATATCACTTCTGTGAGGCTTTTTCAGACACTCTAGTTCTTTTTTTTTTTTTTTTTAATATTTCATTTATTTATTTGTCAGAGAGAGAGAGAATGAGCGAGCACAGGCAGACAGAGTGGCAGGCAGAGGCAGAGGGAGAAGCAGGCTACCTGCCGAGCAAGGAGCCTGATGTAGGACTCCATCCCAGGACGCTGGGATCATGACCTGAGCCGAAGGCAGCCGCTTAACCAACTGAGCCACCCAGGCGTCCCTCAGACGCTCTAGTTCTTATTTGTCTCAGAGAATGCTTATCATTTCTTTATATCATTTATCACAATTTATAATTACATATTCAAGAGTGGGATTATCTGTCCTAAGTCTGTTTCCTTCAGTAGAATGTAAGCTCCATGAGGACAGGCTATATTGTTCACCATGGCATACTCACATACTATGGTGCTAGGCACTTAGGAAACACTCAGTAAATATTTACTTAATGAAAGGAGTAGCAGTAGCTGGCATACTTCCCTAAGCACCTAGCTGGTCTAGTTTCTGCCATCACTTTGCTATCCCAGAATGACTCAGACTCCAATTCAGCCCAGCTCCCAGAGCAACTGTTCAAGAAAGCAGGGGCATCCACACTTGGGAGTGGGATTAGGGGCTTTCTCCTTAAAGGAATTATATTTACCTTGGGGGTTTTGAGCACAAACTTCTGTTTCCCTTCATCAGGGCCCAGCTGCGCCTTCAGTTTCAGTAGTTTTGCCACCTCCTCCTCGATCTGTGGACGTAAAGTAGGTGCTGAGCTATCACGTCTGCCACTCCCTCCTCTCAGCCATTCATTCAGTATCCCTCCCTCATCAGAATTTGAGGCACATCTCTCTCCCCAGGCCCAGCTTTGCTTCTCTCGGGTCCTACACCGCTCACCTCCTCAACCAGGCCCAGCTTCTCCCTTCCCCGCCGGGTCCCCTTTCCCACATCTCTCTTCTGTGCAGACCACCCAGCTCTATGTCCTCCCTGATCCTAACTTTGGCCTTTTCCCTGCCACCTGGGTCGCACCTGCTCAGCGCTGGCCTTCTGCTGTTTGAGGCCCCGCACGCGCTCTCCCTGAAGTCGCACTAGCTCCTCCAGTGCTGCACGTTCTGCCATACTGCGGCCAACAGGCACTGAACGCGGTCTAGATCAGCCTTCGTTACCGCAGCCTCAGCACCGACAGCTTCCGGCTATCGAGTCACTGGCCCGCATGCCTAGAGAGCCTCCGCCGAGCGCAATAACCACTTCCGGCTACTACCGGAAGTGTTGAAGCTGAAACGGAGCCCGTGAGGTCTAGAGCCGGCTTTCAGTCTTTTGAAGATGCGGAAGTGATCGCTTTTTCGCGGGTGCTACGGCTAACCTCTACAGCGGTCTGCACCCTCACTGGGGTGGGGTCCGACCTGCTTCGTTCCCAGGTCCTTTGGCTCCTGTCTCGGAAAGGCGGCCTCCTGTTACACGATGCCCTCGTTCGGACTCCGGCACAGGAGGGCCTGGACTTCACTGTTTAGCCAGCTCCTGCGACCGTCCGGTCTTGTGTACATCAGGGAGGTCCATTTTCATAGTCAGGTGAGCCAGACTGAGTGGTCTGTTGGGGCAGGATATCCAGGTCTGAAAGCATGGACTCGCAGCGTGCAGTCCAGTAGTACAGTCGGGTTTTTTTGAGTAGTTTATCGGTACTGAACTAAGCATTTTAGATGCTTTGTCATTTAATCCTCATAGCAATCTTGAGAAGTTGGGATTATTTCCACTTTACAGTTGAGGAAACAGTCTGCAAGGTTAAATGGCTTATCTACGGATACATAGTAAGGGAGCACTTTTAACATAGGTCCACAATCCCTAATGTGAACCTCTTGGGGTCAAACACATTCTTAAGCAAAGTATATAAATAGTCCCATTAAGTGAGATGACTGAAGACCACAGGTAGAGACTGAGTTCACATTAGAGTTTACCTCAAAATAAGCTTACCCCCCAAAAAAGAAACCCCAAAACAAACCACTTTGCGGATTTTAGAAATTTTGGGATTTTGGAATTGCAGAGGAAGGAAGGGCTGTGGACTTGAACTGCCATCCTTTGGAGGAGACAATCCGCCAAAATAAGGAACTACCACACTCTCTAAATTTCTGGAAAGGCATACAGCCTGCTCCTAATAAACAAAATTACCAATTCAGTTTTACTTTGGTAAAGACCCTAGCAGATCCTTTGTGCTATCCTGAACAGCAGGGTTCAGATCTTTTGTTACTAATTTTCAGTTAGAGCATCCTACCAGTCTGATTTTTTTAGTTCAGTTTGGATATCCATTCCTATTCTCTCCTCAACCAGGCATGTTGTGCGTTCCCTTCTGTCTTTAGGTTACTTTTTCCATGTCTCTAAGCCTAGTGACCATTGCTTCTGTATTAAAAATTCATGTTCATGTGTTTTCTCTTTGAGTTGGAACTAAGAATTGGAGATCATACTAATCCCTACTCCTAGATGGTTGGTGGCAGTAGTGGTAGGTTGTTCTGTGCCTTCATTGTTCTTGGGTGCTTAAGCTTTTCCAGACGTTTAAAAACTCCAAATATTGGGGCACCTGGGTGGCTCAGTGGGTTAAGCCTCTGCCTTCGGCTCAGGTCATGATCTCAGGGTCCTGGGATTGAGCCCCACATCAGGCTCTCTGCTCGGCAGGGAGCCTGCTTTCCTTTCTCTCTCTCTGCCTGCCTCTCTGCCTACTTGTGATCTCTGTGTGTCAAATGAATAAATTAAAAAAATCTTAAAAAAACCCTCCAAATATGATAAAGATGTTATCTTATGTGTATTAAGTATATAGCGCAAATATGATGCATGTTTTGGAGGGAGGCAGAGACTGAAATGGATAAAACAGTGTTCAGGTTGTCTGTTGCTCAAGACCAGAGGTCTTTTCAGGTCTGGCCATAGGGCCAGAGATGTCCCAGGTCTGGCCAGTCTTGTGGCTCACATCTCACATTCTATTTTCTGCCAGGTTTCAGAGGCAGTGTTAACGTCCCAACTGAAACCACATCAAGAAAAATCAAATTTTATAATTAAGACACCAAAGGTAATGCCCTTTACCCCACCCTCTCCTATTAGAGTGCCTTGGAGGACTGCCCTCTGCTCTGCTGGTCTCTTCCTAATCCATCTTAATGTCTTTTAAGACTAGTTTTTAAAAAGTCGCTATTCTTGAGATACTGATCAGGATCAGTCACCTGAACTCAAAGAGATTTCAACTTCCGACCTTCAATTATAGATGTTGTTTAACTCTTTGTCTTAAATGATCTTGTTTTTTGTCTGTGTTTTCACCATGGCTACTTTTGGTTTCTAGGGCACCAGAGATCTCAGTCCCCAGCAGATGGTTATAAGGGAGAAAATTCTTGATATGATTGTTGGCTGCTTTAAACGTCATGGAGCGAAGAGATTAGATACACCAGCATTTGAACTTAAGGTAAGAGGAGAAAATAGAGTGCTGGAATTCCATTTCTTTACTTGCCTTCAGTTTCCCAAAGAGCTTTTAGCCTGAGTTCTGGAGTCCTCCTTTGAACTGTGGTGGTTTTTGTTTGATCCCTGCAGGAAATGCTCACTGAGAAGTATGGAGAGGACTCTGGGCTAATCTATGATCTGAAGGATCAAGGTGGAGAGCTGTTGTCCCTGCGCTATGACCTTACTGTATCTTTCTGAGTGTTAGGAGACTGACATCTCTTTCCAAACCCAGAGGGTTTTCTTTGACAAAAGGGACAGCAGTGCCTCTGGGATCCCATAGGTCTGTTTGCATCAGCCTGTACTTCCAGTTTTTCCCAGAAGGCAATTCTGCCAGCAGAGCCTGGCCTGAAACATTCATTTAACTTTTATTGTGTATCAGACTCCCTTGAGGAAGATTGCAGAAATACAGATTTCTGGCCCTTATCCCCAGATATTAATTCTGTACCTGGATTGGAGCTCAGCAATCTATCAATCTGCATTTTAAACAGGCACCTGAGATCATGAAGAGGCAGGTGGTTCTCAACCTATACTTTAAGAAACATTGGCATTTAAAAAAAAGAAAGAAAGAGAAGAAGAGAAAACAAAATTGACATAGAAGTTGCAGGCAAATCCAGATTCTGAAAATTGACTATTTTTGAAATGGTTGAGAATTGATCTGAATGGGAAGGAATAGCCCATACTTAGAGTTCTTGGGTCATTTCTATCTCATTCAGTGGGCAGCAGGCCAATTTCCCCTGCTTTTTTACTGAACTTGCACTTTTGCTTGATGGGGTTCCTTCATTCATTTATATATATTGAATGTCAAGCACTGCTAGACCTTGGGGATAGTGGGAAACAAGACAGAACGTCCTTGTTTTCATCCTAGTGGATGAGATCCAATTGGTAATGGCCCAGTTCTTCCAAATGTCTGTACACTGGGCCCAAGCTTTGGAGGCAGTATGCTTTCTCCTTAACCTCCTTATGTGAGGTTCCTTTTGCTCGTTATCTCGCTATGAATAAAGTGAAGAGGATGAAACGCTACCATGTTGGAAAGGTGTGGCGGCGAGAGAGCCCAACCATAGTCCAAGGCCGCTACAGGGAGTTCTGCCAGTGTGTAAGTGACCAGCATTGATACAAGTTTGGGGATCTGCAACCTGGGAATTGGCTGCTCAGTGAAGATTTTGTTTTTCCCCTTTTTCTTTGCTGCAGGATTTTGACATTGCTGGTCAGTTTGACCTTATGATCCCTGATGCAGAGTGCTTAAAGATTATGTGTGAAATCCTGAGTGGGTTGCAGTTGGGGGACTTTCTCATTAAGGTGAGACTAGGACTGAGGACTGAGGGGAGAAGTCTGGATTTGATCTGGGTGCTCTCCTAAAACATAGGTGACTCCAGCCCTTAAGCCTGTAGACCTGGGACTTTCTCAGTACAGCTGTTGCATTTCATCTATATAGTGATGCTGTGGAAATTATTTTCTGTCCTTTTTATGAGACAGGCTAACAGGGACTGCCCTTGTTTTGAGGGAAAGGGCATTGACAAGGCACTGGGGTTATTTCCACTGAGTTCACAGGTCAATGATCGGCGGATTTTGGATGGGATGTTGGCTGTCTGTGGTGTTCCTGAAAGCAAGTTCCATGCCATCTGCTCCTCAATAGACAAACTAGACAAGGTAACTAAAAAGACATGCTTCAGTAGACCATATCAGAATCTCTGCCCTGCCCTCAAATCTGTACCTCTAGAAAAAAATAAGGAGACAGTAACTGGAAATGAGTTTTCTCTGGGGAAGGTAAGGAGATATTCTGAAGCCAGACCTGAACTTTGTTGTGCAAAAGCTTTGTTGACTGTGACTGCATTTTCTAAGTTGTCTCCGACTTTGTTGAGTATAGTGTTAGCTAGTAGTGACATTTCCAGTTAGATGAAGAAGGATCTTGGAAGTGGGCTAATGTTTGGGTATTTGTGCAGATATCGTGGAATGATGTAAGACATGAGATGGTGGCAAAGAAAGGCCTGGCTCCTGAAGTGGCTGATAGAATTGGTGACTATGTTCAATGTCATGGTAAGAACCAGCGTTTTCAGAGCTATGTGATAGAACTGAGGAGGAGGTATATACAACTTCTATCTCTGAAACAGCTCCTTCCTTCCTTCCTTCCTTCCTTTCTTTCTTTCTTTCTTTCTTTTAAGATTTTATTTATTTATTTGATGGAGATTATTTATTTATTATTATTATGGAGATTATTATTTATTATTTGATGGAGAAATCATAAGTAGGCAGAGAGAGAGGGGGAAGTAGACTGTCTGCTGAGAGCTGACAATGTGGGGCTCAATCCCAGGACCCTGAGATCATGACCTGATCCGAAGGCAGAGGCTTAACCCACTGAGCCACCTAGGTGCCCCTGAAACAGCTCCTTTCCAAAGATAAGCTAAGTGCCAGAGTCTGGCCTGAATTTAATTTCCCTTTTACTTAGTGTAATAACCACTTTATGTCTTCAGATGGCAAAGACAGAGGAGGAGAGTCTGGTCTTAAGAGATCAGGACTTTTTTTTAATGACTCTTTTTTTGAAGATTTTATTTATTTATTTGACAGAGACAGAGAGAGATCACAAGTAGGTGGAGAGGCAGGCAGGGAGAGAGGGGGGGAAGCAGGCTCCTCGCTGAGCAGAGAGCCTGATGCAGGGCTCAGTCCCAGGACCCTGAGATCATGACCTGAGCCAAAGGCAGAGGCTTAACCACTAAGCCACCCAGGTGCCCCAGGATTTTTTTTTTTTTTTTTTAAAATAAGAAAGTGAGGGTTAGCTGGAGCATATTAAGAATAAATTTGGGTAAAACACATCTGGGTGAAAGCACAGACCTTATTTCTCCCCATATATCTCCCCAGGTGGGGTATCCTTGATAGAGGAAATGTTCCAGGATTCTAGACTATCCCAGAACAAGCAGGCCCTAGAGGGCTTGGGGGACTTGAAGCTGCTATTTGAATACCTGACTTTATTTGGAATTGCTGAGAAGGTAAGCTGAATTGGGAGGGGACTTCCTGCTGAATTTGGGGTTCTTAGTGTTCCGAGTCTTTTTTGGACTTACTGTAGTCTTGTTCCCACAGATCTCTTTTGACCTAAGCCTAGCTCGGGGACTGGACTACTATACTGGAGTGATCTACGAAGCAGTACTACTACAGACCCCAGCTCAGGCTGAAGAGTCCCTCAATGTGGGCAGTGTGGCTGCTGGTGGACGCTATGATGGGTTGGTGGGCATGTTTGACCCCAAGGGCCACAAAGTGCCGTGTGTGGGGCTCAGTATTGGGGTGGAGCGAATCTTCGCCATTGTGGAACAGAGGATAAAGGTAGGTCCTAGGTAGGGGTGGAGTGGAGCTGGAGACTAAAAACTTATGTTTGTGGATATACAGTTGGACTGTTTTCTGATGATTCTTTATGTCTTTGTTTTTTTTTTAATTACTCATGCACAGGAAGCTGTTTATTAGTTTTACTTTCTTCTCTCTCTTTAATCAGACTTCTGGTCAGAAGATACGGACCACAGAGACCCAAGTGTTTGTGGCTACACCACAGAAGAACTTTCTTCATGAACGGTTGAAGCTAATTTCAGAGCTTTGGGATGCTGGGATCAAGGTATAGTAGAACTAATATCCAAGTCATCTAGGTATGTGTGGCCATTCAGGTGGCTATTTCTACCTAATGCCTAAGGTGGAACTCAAAACCTTCTTACTCTTCACTAAAGTGTCTTCTGGTGGGAGAGCTAGCTCCTTATTTCTTTGGAAATGCTTGAGGAGTGTGGTCACTTTTAAGCCCCTTATTCTGTCTTCACCCTTTCCAGGCAGAGCTGCTGTATAAGAACAACCCTAAACTACTAACTCAACTGCACTACTGTGAGCACATGGGCATTCCATTGGTGGTCATTATTGGTGAGCAAGAACTGAAAGAAGGCATAATCAAGCTTCGTTCCGTGGCCAGCAGGGAGGAGGTGAGTGGGGGAAATAGAAGGAACCAAGTGTTTTTACCTTAGATTCTTTAAGAAATATGTATCTTATGGCTGAGGAAATATCTTCAGGGTTAATAGTGATAGAGATGCATGAAGAGCCACGCAGGCAATCCTTTAGCCAGTTAGGGTTAGCTAGGTGGGCAGAAGGACAGATGAAATTTTTTTTTTAAGATTTTGACCCTGGGACCATGACCTGAGCTGAAAGCAGAGGCTTTAACCCACTGAGCCACCCAGGTGCTCCAAGATTTTATGTATTTTTTGATGGAGAAAGAAATCACAAGTAGGCAGAGAGGCAGGCGGAGAGAGAGAGGGGGAAGCAGGCTCCCCACTGAGCAGAGACCCTGATGCGGGGCTCGATCCCAGGACCCTGGGATCATGACCTGAGCCGAAGGCAGAGGCTTTAACCCACTGAGCCATCCAGGCCCCCCTGAATCTCTTTAGTCTTAAGTGCATACAAGAAGCTCACGCTTCTTCCTACTGGTTAAATAAGTAGTGGGAACAGATGCAGGATAAAATGAATTTGGAAATGCAGTGACTAAGAAGCTAGTATTTACTCTCTGTAGTTTGTCACATGAAGGTTCTCTTACATTACAGGTGGCCATTAAACGGGAAAATCTTGTGGCTGAAATTCAGAAGAGACTATCTGAGTCTTAATCCTTGCCTGCTTGCCATCTGCTACTCTTTCTAGAAGGTGTTTCTTCTAGGACTGAGTTCCTGATGGACTTCACAACTACTGGCCAGGATGAGTGACAAGTTCCTCTGCCTCCTCCATCCTTTCTGGGTCCAGAACTGTAGGAGGCCCTGAGGATTCCTGGGCTAGTGTGAGCGGCTATTCTGCATGGGTGCAGATGGCTGGTATGTGAAAGAGGCATGCTCTAACTGCAGAGACAGATGGCAGATTTGAAGTGCCATTGAATGCTGCCAAGAGGTGCTGAGATAGTTGCTTTGAGCAAGGCTCTAAGATAGTTGCCTCAGGCCGAGACCATTGAGGTCAGAAGTCAGGTACTTAACCTTCCACTATGGCTTCTGACCAAATTTGGGGAAATTTGTCACAACCTGCCCTTGGCTTGTCCAGGGAGTTTTGGGAGACAGCAAGGAAGGAGCAAATGGCTGCTTTCTCCTTTGAGGACAAAGATGCTCTCCTAAGGGTATAGCAGTGCTCATTTTGACGTGTAATCTGTCTAGTCCATCCACTCTTAATAGAGTGAGGCTGTCTTTATAGTAATCTTGAATGTTGAATTTAATAGGTGACTGACAAAATGGTCTAATCTTTTGAGATTTTGGAGATCAATTCCTGTGCCAGAATGATTGCTTGACTATATTCTATGTTTTCCTATGGAGGTGGCTGTTCTAGAAGTGATTGGATAATACATTAAATAAAATATTAAATGTAGTAGTTTGGATGATTTGTTATCAGGAGATTGTTTTGCATTGGCTGTAGAAAATGCTGGAGTGTATACTGGAGAATTCTGAGAGCTAGGAGCAACCTCCAGGGGTGATGCTTCTGTATTAAGTGAAGGGAGCAGTCACAGTTCCTCAGTGCTCCCCACTGTCCCTCCCTCCCCAACTTGGAGACACAGTCATGTCTAAATCAACATATAGTGAACTGCCAGAGTTCTTCACCCTACAGCTGATGACTGTAGGCTGATGACTGGCCTTTCCAAGTCCAATCATGTTGACTAAATTGTGCCCTATAGATTGAATGACTATAAAGTTCCTCCCAGAAGGAAAGATGAGTTAACCGAAGGGTGATAACATTGCTTCAAAAATAAAGAGACAGTGTGCAAAAAATGCTTTCTGTATATGCGCTGGGGGGGCTGCAACTTTTAAAAACACTGGTGTCGGGGCCATATCTTTAGTGCATACAGGTAAATGGGGCAGCTGGAGGCTCCTGATAACCTATTCGACCCTAAAGAAAATTTAGAAACTCTTGGCAAACGCAGGCAAAATTGATTAGACTAGGTCAAAGGGCACCGATATGAACCGTTTCATTGTTTGTAAAATAGACGAGTTGAGCTGAATCGGTCCTTCGATGATGCTTGTTTAGAAAGCAAAGGCAAAAACATTTGTAGGCGCCCTTACTTCCGTGTTGCTTCACATTCTCCATGCGCATGCGCCATTTCCTCGGTGCAGAGGCGGGGCCGACAAGCTTGTTTTAGAAGCCCTCCAGTCCTTAGCTCGTTTAGAACGCGAGACTCTAAGTTTATTGGAAGGCAAGCTTGCTTTACGGCTCGGGGCCGCTTTTTACGTCATTTTCCGGCTTCCCATTCACTTCGCAGTGAAGATGGCGTCGGGTAGCGGGGTAGGTGTTGTGTGTGAGGAGGCTTTGGTTGGGGGGCAGAGGGTGGCTTCTCAGCGTGGAATATCCTGACTTGACTGGCTTCTCAACACCTCCTTGCAGTCCAGTGGCCCGGGTTCAAGAACTTCCCCGTGGGGTCCTGGCGCAGGGTCTATGGACTCCCGGCGGTCTTTTGGGTTGGGGTCTTGAGGCCACCTCAGCCTCCTGGTGCGGTACGGAGAGTCTTCGCTCTCTACAGGTCCCGGGGACGCCTTGCCAGCGTGGATGCGGCTCCCTCCGTTTCTCTAGGGGTCGGATATGACTAGCAGCGAATCTTGAGCGCTTTTCTCCTTACAGACAAAAAACTTGGACTTTCGCCGAAAGTGGGACAAAGATGAATATGAGAAACTCGCCGAGAAGAGGCTCACGGAAGAGAGAGAAAAGAAGGATGGTGGGTGCCTGCTCCATCAAGGGCTATGGGTATCGTAGAAGGGAAGCCAGAGCTGGAGAACGGGTGGGGAGTTGAAATGCGATGTCCTCATACCCTGTGTATCCTCTGGCACAGTGTCCTCCCCGGTTCTGGATTTCTTAATGTAGAAAATGAGAGCGAGGAAATGGACTGAAGCAGTGTTGAGGTGTTTTCCAGCTCTGTTTCCTCTGCTTTCTTGTCCTTTTGCTTAGCTCATTTCCTACTTTCCTCAAGTATGGAGAAGAGAGTAGAATCCTTAGTAGAGAAATGACTGTTTTGCAGCTGTGCATTACTGCTACTGAAGATACTATTTCACTTGAAGTCACTTAAGGGGAAGAAGAACATAACTATCAGGACCTTCCCCTCCCTATAGCCCGAGAAGAGCAAGGGTACTCACCAAGGACCGTGTGATTGTTTCAGCTGGTGGTTATTGGTACTGTTCTCTATGTTTTGTACAGTGTCAGGGAGTTGGTTCTTCTTTCCTAGGTAGAGATTCCACTATACAAAATGAAATATTATTTTTTTCATCTGTATTCAAACATACGCATTCTTCTTTCACTTCACTTCCACACCACCTTGCACACACTAATCCTTTTAGTTTTGATATAATTTGTACAGTAGTGCCAAGTATGTAACAGGTATTTCGTGAATGTTGGTCCCCTTTAAAAAATTTTCCCCAGTCTTCTGAAGATTGCTTTTTTTTTTTTTTTTTAATTTTATTTATTTATTTGACAGACAGAGATTACAAGTAGGCAAGAGAGGCAGGCAGGGAGAGAGAGGAAGAAGCAGGCTCTCCGCGGAGCAGAGAGCCCGATGTGGGGCTCGATCCCAGGACCCTGGGATCATGCCCTGAGCTGAAAGCAGAGGCCTTAACCCACTGAGCCACCCAGGCGCCCCTGAAGATTCCTTTTGTGTTGTGCTTGGGATATCTATCTGAAAGTATTACTGACTATCCTTGCTTTTCTTTAAATTTTTTAATCTTTTTTTTTTTTTTTTTTTTTTTTTTTTTTTTTTTTTTTTTTTTTTTTTTTTGCTTTTAAGATTTTATTTATTTGAGAGTGAGAGCATGAGTGGGGTGAGGGGCAGAGGGAGAAGAAGACTTCCCTCTGAGCAGGAAGCCCAATGCGGGACTTGATCCTAGGACTCTGCGATCATGACCTGAAATGAACTGAAGGCAGATGCTTAACCAGCTGAGCCACCCAGGCGTCCCTCCTTGCTTTTCTTTTAAAAGTTTGCTTTTTGTGAAAATTAAGAACCCCCTTCAGTTCAGTTAATCAATAAATAAGCTTTGCTTTTAGACTTGTTGTTGGGGTTTTTTTACATTTTTTTTTTAAGATTTTATTTATCTGACAGAGATCACAAGTAGGCAGAGAGGCAGGCAGAGTGGGGAGGGAGGTGGAAGCAGGCTCCCTGCCGAGCAGAGAGCCTGTTGTGGGGCTGGATCCCAGGACCCTGAGATGATGACCTGAGCCTAAGGCAGAGGCTTAATCCACTGAGCCATCCAGGTGCCCTTAGACTTGTTGGTTTTAAAGTGATAAAAAGTCTAGAGAGCTTAGGGATTGCTTTTCATTTTTCCTTTGTTGAGATTTTCACTAGTTGCTGCTAGAAGTTCTCACTGTTCCCTTGGTTCAGGCTCAAGAAAGAAATGAAAGTAGGCATCTGTATTTTGGGTTGCATGGATTTTTTTTCTTTCCTTTCTTCTTAAGGAACTGTAATTTTTTTTTTAATTTTTTTTTTTTTAATTTTTTTATTAAAGAGAGCAAGCGAGCACAGGCAGACAGAGTGGCAGGCAGAGGCAGAGGGAGAAGCAGGCTCCCCGCCGAGCAAGGAGCCCGATGTGGGACTCGATCCCAGGATGCTGGGATCATGACCTGAGCCAAAGGCAGCCGCTTAACCAACTGAGCCACCCAGGCGTCTCTTAAGGAACTGTAATATTAAAGGGACTTCTTTCTCTATTATAATAATTTTAGGAAAACCAGTGCAGCCAGTCAAACGGGAGCTTCTCCGACATAGAGACTATAAGGTGGACCTGGAATCCAAGCTTGGGAAGACAATTGTCATTACCAAGACCACGCCGCAATCTGAGATGGGAGGGTGAGTGACTTTTCATCTTTCTCAGGAGCCAGAAATAGGTCAAATAAACTGTCTATGTTGGTTTTAGTAAGTGTTGAGGAGGTTTTCTGGCTCTAGGAAAACAACCATGTTACCTATAATTCTACCATTAGATTTTTCTTTTTCCCCCGCCAAAGCCTCAACAAACATAGTAGTGTCTCTAGGCGGGGACCACTCTGTAGGCCTCTTCATATTAGCGCTGTAACTACTACTTCATATGTTAAAAGGAAAAAATGAAGGAAAGGACTACTGAAGACATTTCTAGGGGAGAGATTAGGTGGTGCTAGAGTGGAGTGTAGGAGCTGTTGATGGTGAATAAAGGGAGTTGAGGTTCCAGACTGGCTGCAGAGTATTTGTAGTTGTTATGGATTGCTTGATTGTACACCTTCCTCCGAGACCAAGACTATAACCCATGGGAAGAAGTATCCTGCAATAACTCTGGTCTTTTGCCCACCACTATTTCTCCGTTCGTTTAGGTTTTCTAGCAGGAGGGCAAAAACAGCAGTGAGTGACATGTCTTTGGGTTGCCTAGAAAACCCACTCATGTCATTTCTCTCTGTATTAGTTATCTTTTGCTGTATAAAATAACAAGTTCACCCAAAATTAAGCAGCATAAAACAGCAGGTAGCTCACAATTTCTGTGGGTAAGTAATCTGGGAAAGATTTAACTCTGATTCTGGCTTTGGTTTTCACAAGGCTTCATTGAAGGTGTCTGCTAGGTCTGCATTCATTTGAGGCATAAGTGGGCCTGATTGATTTGATTCAAAGCTCTTTCATGTGACAGTTCTTTGGAGGCCTCTCCATCGTGCCGCTCACAATAAAGTAATTGCTTCCCCAGAACAAGACATAGACTAATATTGAAGCCACTTTTTTTTTAATGTAACCTAATCTTGGAAGTGCTATAGCATCACTTTTGAACTTTTAATATTTTACTTATTTATTTGAGAGAGAGAGCAGGAGCAGGCAGAGGGAGAAGCGGACTCCTCACTGAGCAGGGAGCCAGACACAGGGCTCAGTCCCAGGACCTTGAGGTCATGACCTGAGCCGAAGGTAGACGCTTAACTGACTGAACTGCTAGGTACCGTGAAGTATTCGTTTGGTCACTGATGAACCCTAGTACAAATTGGGAGGGGACGTCCCAAGGTACAAATACCAGGAATTTAGGGATCGTTGTGGGGCCCGTCTTGGAGGCTGGCTACCATATGCTTCAAAGAGGTAATACTTTATGAAAATGAGAAGTGTCGTCTTCTTGTAAAAAGGAAATTTACCTAAATATATGAGTTTGTTGGTTGAAAACATTAAGCTCTTATAGCTAGATTTGACACAAATGCTGTTTGTTCTGTTTGCTAGGTATTACTGCAATGTCTGTGACTGTGTGGTGAAGGACTCTATCAACTTCCTGGATCACATTAATGGAAAGAAACGTAAGGCTTGGAGGTAGTTTGTGACTGGAGCTGGGACTGGATTTTGGAGGTGGGGTAGGAGAGAGGGTGGTTTCAATTGGATCTTTCTTTAATGCCTGAGAATTTCTCCAGTGGCTTCAGTACAGGGCATGCTTTACTTCATTATCTAATGCTTTTGGAGGCCCTGAGATGAGACACTGCTCTAGGCTCCCAACAAGCCCAGACAGTGCTCTTCTCCAAGGCCTAGCTGTCCTGACTAGTGTGCATTTGCTCAGAAAGGGCAGTTGAAAGTCACTTGGATCTTGCTGTCTGTAGCTGCTGCTTTTGAGAGTAAGTAAAACCAAGGGAGTTTTTTTCCAGTCATAATTATTTTTGATGTGCATTTTATGAGACTTTTTAAATGTCAAAGACTTTCTGAGGGGCTGAGGTTATCATAATGCCATTACCTTTTTCTCTGTTGTTCCCACTTAGATCAGCGAAATCTGGGCATGTCTATGCGTGTGGAACGTTCCACTTTGGATCAGGTGAAGAAACGTTTTGAAGTCAACAAGAAGAAGATGGAAGAGAAACAGAAAGATTACGATTTTGAGGAAAGAATGAAAGAGCTCAGAGAAGAGGTAAGGCTCTGCTAGCCTTCCATCTTTGTCCACCAAAGTCCACCAGCTTTGAATTTTGTATTATGAATCATGAGGAGGCTCTCTTCTTTGTTCCACTCCCACCCTCAGAGGATAGATGAATCCTGAATTTCACTATATTGGGGGAAACATTTATTATCTTCGTTTGGGACTCTTGAGATCTGAAGGATATGGCTATAAACCTATCCTTTTTTTTCTTGGACTGTCTGGGCCTACTTTTTTTTTTTTTTTTTTAAACTATAGGAGGGATTAAGTATACCTAATCCCCAAAAGGCACATGGAACCAGGCTGCCTGGGTCAGAATTCTGTTTCCTTCACTTACTGGCTATGACTTTTGGGCGAGTTATTTAACCTACCCATGCCTCAGTTTTCCCATCAGAGATCTTAGTCTATAATATACATAGAGTGTTTAGATCAATTACTGGCATATACTTTGTGCCCCAGGGTGATAGTTGTTATTATGTGGTTTTCCTTCCATAACCTTTTTAAGAACTAGAGATGAACTGGAATGTAGGATTGAGAAGTGCTCTTCACAGGCTAAAACTGTTCTTTTTTGTTCCTTAAAATCTTTACTGTGGCTTTTCCTCTGCTCTTGAAATTTTACTTACCTTTAACTATTTTCTCCTAAAGATAGAAAGGAATCTTGACACTCACTTGTCTCTTGCAACGTTTGGCTCAGGAGTCTGAACTGATTCTGAGTGATTTCCCCCCTAGGAGGAAAAGGCCAAGGCCTACAAGAAAGAGAAACAGAAGGAGAAGAAAAGGAGGGCTGAGGAGGACTTGACATTTGAGGAGGATGATGAGATGGCAGCTGTGATGGGCTTCTCTGGCTTTGGTTCCACCAAGAAGAGTTACTGAGGCTTTCTGTACTTGGCTCTTTGCTAACTTTGTGTGGGGGGGGGGGGTCATTTTTTGGGGGGTACTTGGGAAAGTCCTTAATAGCCACAATGGGGAGGGCTAGAGGGTGGGAGTCCGTGGTTTCCCTCTACTTTGGGAGAGAGCACGGGTTGCAAAGGTAATGCTGTGGCATATTCCCTCAGCCTCAGTATATCACTGGAGTCACAGGACCTCTGCCTGAGTTCCCAATAAAGAAAAACCTTCTGAGGCTGCTTTCCCAAAACTCCCCCTGTATCTTTCCCTCTTCATCTATTCAATCTCTTCTCTGAGCATCCTACATTTATCCTGTGTTTTCCCTTTGTTTTAATTTTTAACTCTTGCTTAGCCTGCAGCAGAAGGGTTCTCTGGGTCCCCGTGTCCAGTTGATAGCACATTTTTGACCAGCTCTCTTTCCCCCCCAACCCTCTGGTTCTTTACCACCTGTGCATGCATGTGTATTTCTGCCTGGGTCAGTGGTATGTGCAGGCGTGTGTGCATGAATTTGTCATATAGAGGGAGCCAGAGCTAGAACCTCAGAACATTGCTGCCTTGGGGTCTGATGTTCTTGGCTCCCTCAGTGCATGTAACAGGAAATTAAATGGGACGAGTGTTTGGTGTGGTTTTTGTCTGGTGAGTTTTTTAACCTTTGTTTTTCATATGTAGACTGTTCAGCTTTTCCTGTTTGTTTCATTTTGTTGAGGATTACTTTTTTTTTCTTCCTTGTGAGCAGGCTCTTGGAAGAACCTGTTTGATGCAAAAAAGAAAAAGGAAAAAAAAAACTTCATTTGGGAGCCCTTGGGTCTCAGAGACTGTTCAACATGTATAATAAATGGCATTGACTGGGCCTGTTAATTTGGTGGGAACATTCCGTATTCTTCCCTGTGTATTGTTTTTTTTTCTTCCTACACTGAGTATTTACATATAGAACTGCTTCTTTCTTCTCCCTTCATTTGAGCCCTGTCACTTTTTTTTTTTCTAGGTTCCTTCAGCACGAGTTGTGTTTTCCTCTGATGGGATGTGTGTCCGGAGGAGTCTGAACAGAACTTTTCCTATAATTTTAGCCTTCTTTGGTCTGTTTTTGGAACAGTTTAGGGTTGAACTTAGTGTTTTCTTTACTATCTGCAGTTATGCTAAGCACAGGGTTACTCGGTTTTGGCACTATTGGCATTTGGGGCTGGTTAATTCTTTGTTGTGGAGGCTCTCTTCTGCATTTCAGGATGTTTTTAGCAGTATCTCTAGCCTCTGCTCACTAGATGCTGGTCGCACCTCCTCCCCGAGTTTGACAAATAGGATGTGTCCCCCTGGTCCCATTGAGAAGCATTGATAAGCTGCCTTCCCTACTTTGGTCTGACTTGAGAATTGGATGACACATACTACTTAACTGAAGAGAAAGCTTTGATATTCCCTGGATTGGGTACTGTGCCAGATCCCAGGGTTACAGAGGGAAAAAAAAATCAGTCTCTTGAACAAACCAGCAGTAGTTAGACAAACTCCAACTAGGTGAATCCTGTAATAACCTTTGGTGGTTCTGTACCCTGAAAAGTGGGCTCTGTGTGGTTTAGCAAGGCTGCCACCGGTGATATGGCTTATCTACGTTCCTGCCTCATTTAGCCCCTTGATGCGTCTGAACCACCTGTGGGTCCCTTAAAGTACTATACTCTTTCCTTTGGACTTTTGTACATAACTCCCTTGGTGCCAGGGATAAATTTTGCCTAATCACTGTGAATGTGTCTATCTACTGGCTCAGAGTTTCACATAGAGTATTTGTTGGCCAATTGCATACCGATTAATGGGTTCTTCCCTTGACAGGATTATGTGCTCTACAGGACCTTCAAGTAATGCTCTACTCTAGTAGACTGGGCCCTTTTGCTCCCCCTTTCAAGGCAGGCTGGAGAAGGCGTCAACTGAGTTCCTTCCGTTTCTTAGTACTCTTCAGGAAACCAAACCACCTAATTCAGCTTGTCTTCAAATGATTTCCTGCTCCCTTTGGTACGGTGGAATCTTAACTTTGGTCACCTGTACTAAAAAGCATTCTAAATTTTAGGTTCTCTAAATTCTCTTGGGACTGGCAAGTGGTTGGCTCTCTAAGGGGTTGGTCCATGTCATGGGTATGTGAAGGTACTCAAGGTGGTGACTTGGAAAGGGGGAAGAAGAAGATGGGATGGAAATTTAGGAGCCCAGAGCAATCCCAGATAACTCAGAAATGTCTGTAAGATAAATTTCTTTGATATTTGTGGTCTCTAAAATCCATGAAAATTTTGCATTCTGGTTGAGGAATATGCCTGTGACTGGCCTACATGTGTCCATTTATTCAGTGATTGCTGAGATGCTGAACATGTTCTAGGCCCTGGTATTCTTTTCTGGGGTAAGGCATCAGGGTTTCAGCTGTCATGGAATTTACATTCTGGTGGAATTGCCTTTAAAGTACGTAAGGAACAGAAGATTGGATGGCTTCAGATGATTCTGTGACTTCCACACCTACAGGGACTCTTGTATCTCTCTCATAACCCCCTCCAAAAATTTAAATGTGAAGATTCTTTAATCCAGCAATTCTACACTTAAGTGTCTATCCTAAAAACATACCTGTGTATGTGTACATATACTTGCAAGGATGTTTACTGCAGCTTTGTTTATATAACAGTGAAACATTTAAAATAAAACTGGTACATTTATTCTTGAATATAATGTAACCATTACTATATGTGAATTAGATTTGTGTGCTAACAAGATCACCAAGACATACTAAGTACAAAAAAGCACAAAAACAATACCAGACAAACTGATTTCCACACCTCCTGCCCTAACCACCTTCATAAAACTATATTGTACATACAGTTAAATATATAGATTGAGAAAAAGACACTGAAATTATAACTTTAACTGGAAAGAATTATGGGAAGAAAAAGGATAGCTGTTAAACTGTACATAAAAGGAATAGAATATTCATGTGGGGTTATTTATTTTTGGTGGTTTTAAAAAAATATTTTGGGTGCTGAAACCCAGGAATGAGTATATATGGGGGTTAAAATAATCTTTAAAATAGTTAGAAGCAATACCGTGTAACACCTATTATGACACCTGGGAGAGTAGCTATGGGGTTTATCTGGTTTGGCCTCAAAGTTGCAAGGTGAAGGCCTGGAATACAGCTTGCACCTTGTAAAGATTCCACTCTTCTGACTCAGGCACTGTGAAAATTGGTTTGATCACAGAGTGACTCCCTGTGGTTGTCTGATGAGCATAGAGGCTGGAGGGGGTGTCCAGAGACTCGTGGACCAGGTGACTGCTGTATGGTAACAGAATAAGCTTGGAAGGCAACTGGGAGAGCTTGCTAGGGAGTAAACGAGATGTGAGTCCTCACAGCAGTGTGTCCTCAGGTGGTCCTTCTGAGTATCTGGATAGGGCAGTTTTTTGGATGCTAGAGTATACTGGATCAGTCCTGGTTAATTTACTGTATCACACATCTTTTTTGTCATTCAAGATAATACAATCTAGAGGATGTAGCCAGATTGGCCCTAGCTGAGCGGTTCCTTGAAGTAAAGCACCTTCTAACTACCCGAGTGGTTCAGGACATTCTAGCCCTTTTATCGCTGTGCTGGCTCTCTTCATTTTCCTAATAATCAGCCTTGGAGAGAGTGTTTAAGACTCCTCCCCCATCCAGAGCATAGAGCAACTGGGCTTCCAGTGAATGTTCAGCTCCCTTTACACCAGGAACCAGGCTTCTTGGGGAAAGTTGATGCTACGATTGGGGAAGGAAATGAAGAGTGAACCTGGAGCATCTTACAGTCCTAGAAAGTAAGGAAGTGCTAACAAAACAAAAAACAACCCAAAACAGGGATGCCTGGGTGGCTCAGTTGGTTAAGTGGCTGCCTTCAGCTCAGGTCATGATCCCAGAGTCCTGGGATCGAGTCCCGCGTCGGGCTCCTTGCTTGGCAGGGAGCCTGCTTCTCCCTCTGCCTCTGCCTGCCACTCTGTCTGCTTGTGCTTGCTCGTTCTCTCTCTGACAAATAAATAAATTAAAAAAAAAAACAAACAACCCAAAACAAATATATGAAAGATTCAAAGTTTCTTTAGGTATTTAGTAATGTTTGTCCTTTTGTTCCAAAGGTATGGTTATACTTGTATCTCTTCTTGTGTCCTCAAATTTCTTTTCCTCATTGGGAATCTGTATTTTCGTTTGTCAGCCATATCTTAACTCCCTCCTATTATATAACCACAATTATTTTATTCTGTTTTCTCTCTTCCCAGTTTTTTAGTCATGTTGTTTTTAGGAAACAATTTGCATACTGTTTTCCCATTCTTATCACCACCTTTATTTTAAATATCTACAACTTAATATATTTAATGCTCCCCATCATACAGTTTTCTGAATTTCTCCCCAGTTAGTCTTTATTTGGATGAAATTCATTCTTTAGTAAATTCTTCAAGAGAGGTTCCTGAATACTGTATTCTTTTTTTTTTTTTTAAAGATTTTATTTATTTATTTGACAGATCACAAGTAGGCAGAGGGGCAGGCAGAGAGAGAGGGGGAAGCAGGCTCCCTGCTGAGCAGAGAGCCCGATTCAGGGCTCGATCCCAGGACCGTGGGATCATGACCTGAGCTGAAGGCAGAGGCTTTAACCCACTGAGCCACCCAGGTGCCCCTGAATACTGTATTCTTGAGTTCTTGTATATCCAAAACTGATTTTTATAGCTTTGCTATTTGAAGGACAGGTGGATATAAGATCTTGGTTCATAGTTCTTTTCCTTGAGGTTTTAAAAAAACTTCTTTGCTGCCTTTCTTTGTATGTTGCAGTGAAAATACCAACCTGATTCTTTAATTCCTAAATGATTTCATCTTTTTGCCTGAGGCCTGGATGGTTTTTTTTCTTTCAAATCTAATTCAGTTTCTAAGATAAATCTCAGAGTTGACCATTCCATATCAGTTTTCTCTGGGTTCATGGAATGACCCTTTTGATGTGTAGATTCACATTTTATTTCCAGAAAGTTTTTCTTGTATTATGCTTTTGAATATTTGACCCATTATTTTTGCTTTTTTTCTTTAGGGACTACATATATGTTGGGGGTTTTTGTTTGTTTGTTTGTTTGTTTTGCCTTGGTTTCTAGCACTTTCTCTCTGATCCTTCTTATTGCTTTCTTAATTTTATTTTTATTTCTTGACTGTTTTAATTCCTTTCCTTTCCTTAATATCACTTATTATATTGTAAGTAAAGTCTATTTACCTTGGACATCTTACAAATTAGACTTCTTCCCCCTTGAGATGATTTGTCTTTTTCTTCAGTTTTTCCTGGTTTTGACTAACTCTTGTCTTATATCTTTTCTTTTTTGTCTGCTTTAGTTCTGACTTCTTTTTTTGATTCACAATATTTTTTCATAACACCAAATGTTTAAGTTTATTCAGTTTGGGTTGGAATGTTGCATTTGTTTCATAGTTAGGTTTTTGAATATATGCCCATTTTTTTGTTGACTTTTTATAATGTAATGCCATTTTCTATTCATTTTGAAATGCCTTTATTTTCCAGTTTCAGCAATTGCAAGTGAGGCAGGCTAATATTTCTTACTTGAAGAATGTGCTTTACTGTTGGCAGTATGAAGTGAAATAGAAGGCACATTTTTGGGAGTGGAGCCCAGGCTGGTATTATTCTATGGGAAACTGAAGGCCATCTAATTTTTTTCCTTGAAAAAATTTTTAATTGTGGTGAAGTACACAGATCATTTTAGCCATTTGTATGAGGATAGTCAGTCGTATTTACATTCACATTGTTATGCAACCATAATAACCACCCATCTGCAGAAATTTTTTCATCTTGTAAAACTGAAACTCTGTCCATTAAACACTTTCATGCGCACTCCCAGCCTCTGACATCATTGTTATTATTGGTACATCAATCATCAATGCATTTGACTGCTCTAGGTACCGTATATAGGAGGAATCACAGTATTTGTCTTTTTGTGACTGGCCTTTTATTTTGTGATGGCTTATTTATTATTTCACTTTGCATAATGTGCTCAAGGTTCATGTATGCTGTAGCATGTGATAGGATTTCCTTCCTTTTTAAGGCTGAATAATAGTCTGTTGTGTATGTGTGTGTGTGTGTGTACACACACATGTATACACCACATTTTGTTTATCCATCCGTTCACTGGTAGACACTTGGGTTGCCTCCACCTCTTGACTATGGTGAATTCTGTTACGGAGGTGGCTGTACAAATATCTCATCAAGACCCTGCTTTAACCCCTCTTGCCCTTTAGTGTAGAGGTTAAGGGTCTGGGCTCTACAGGCAGAGTATGGGGATTCAAGCCCTGATTCTAGAACCTCCACACTTTTTAACCTTAGCCAAATAATCCTACCTCTTTTACACTGCTTTTTTGATTTCTAAAACATTGACATTCATAGCACCTACTTTGTATAGTTCTTGTGAAAATTCATTGTGTTGGGGTGCCTGGCTGCTCAGTTGATAGAGCATATGACTCTTGGTCTGGGGGTTGCGAGTTTGAGCCTCACGTTAGGGGTAGAGTTTACTTTAAAAAAATGAAATGGAGGATTGCCTGGCTGCCTCAGTTGGTAGAGCATCCCAACTCTTGATCTTGGGGTTTTGAGCTTGAGCCACACGTTGAGGGTAGAGTTTACTTAAAAAAGAAAGAAATCGAGGGATGCCTGGCTGGGGTTGTGAACTTGACCCCATGTTGGGGGTAGAATTTAGTTTATTTTTTTTAAGATTTTATTTATTTATTTGACAGAAATCACAAGTAGGCAGAGAGGCAGGCAGAGAGAGAGAGAGGAGGAAACAGGCTCCCTGCCGAGCAGAGAGCCTGATGCGGGGCTCGATCCCAGGACCCTGGAATCATGACCTGAGCCGAAGGCAGAGGCTTTAACCCACTGAGCCACCCATGTGCCCCGTAGAATTACTTTTAAAAAAAATGAAATGGAGGGGTGACTGGCTGCTTCAGTCTGTAGAGCATACAACTCTTGATCTCAGGGTTGTGAGTTTGAGCCCCATGTTGGGTGTATAGATTTGTTAAAATCTTAAAATATGCTTGGAACAATAACTGGCTTATAATTAGTGAATTGTTATTACTGGTACAGCAAATAATTTAGGGGAGAGAGTCATTTTGCCATCAGCACATCACTAAGTCACTAAAAGTCACTGACATCAAGCCAGAATTAAGTACAACTACTAGGTAGTGAAGAGAGTAAGATCCTGCTTTCAGTTCTTCTGGATATATACTCAGAACTGGGATTGCTGGATCACACAGTCATTCCATTTTTAGTTTTTTGAGGAAACTTCATGCTGTTTTTCATACCAGAGCACTATTTTACATTCCTACCAAGAGTGCAGAAGAATTCCAGTTTCTCCATATCCTTGCCAACACTTGTTACTTTGTGGTTTTTTTGTTTGTTTGTTTATATGGTAGTCATTTTAATGGGAATAACATAATTTCGTCTTTATTCTTGCATGTTTATTTTTCTGTTATTATTGTCTGCATCCATAAAGTGGTATTTTATTGGGATCATATTAACTTATTTATTAATGTGGAGACAGCTGACATCTTGATATTAAGTTAAAGGGAAGTTTTCCACTTGTTCAAGTCCACATTTGTGCTTTTTAGAAGTACATTAAATTTTTCCACACATGAGATTTTGTACATTTAACAGGTTTGCTTTTAAGAATTTATCTTGTTTTGTTTGTAGATAGGATCTCCTATTCCTTAACACTTTTTAACTTGTTATTATTCATATGTATGAAGATTGTTGATTTCTGTGTGTAAATTTTTGTGCTGACACCTTACTGAATTGTTTATACTTCTTTTCCAATTTATATAACTCTATTTGTTTTCCTTTCTCTGACTGCATTGGGTAATTCCTCCAATGTAATGTTGAAAAGTAGTAAAAATAGAAAGCATCCTTGCCTTGATCCTGACCTTTATTGGAATTCTTCCATTGTTTCCCCATTAAGTAAGATGTGTCCCTAATATGGTTATGTATGTGTGTATATATATGTAATATGTATATGATATAAGATGACATAATTTAATGTACACACATGGTAAGGTTAGAGATATAGCTACCAATTCCCATTTTAATTATTTTTAAAAATCTGGAATGTGTTTTGAATGTTATTGGAGGGTCTTTTTGCACATAGGGAAAAAGTTATGCTTTTCTTCTTAGATCTACTGATTCGGTAAATTATACTATTGTAATTCCTAATATTGCATTCTGCATATCTGGGATAAATTCCACTTAGTTGTGATGTTATTTATTTATATAATGTGTTGTTGGATTTTGTTTGCTGACATTTAATTAATTATTATTATTTTTTTTACCTCAGTAAAACAACTGTAGGTTTAGAGAAAATCCACAGAATAGAGGGAGGACCTATGTGCCCTCTCTCTCTTTCCACCTTTCTGTTATTAACATTTTGCATTAGTATGGTAGATTTGTTAAAATTGATGAACTAATGTTGATACATTAATATTAACTAAAGTCTATAGTTTATTTTAGGGTTTATGCTTTATATTTTATAGTTCTGTGGGTTTTGACAAATGGATAATTTCATCTTTCCACCATTAGAGTATCATATAGAATAGTTTCACTGCCTTGAAAAATTCCCTCTGCTTGACCTATTAATCCCACCTTCCTCATCAAACTTCTGTTAATCACTGATCTTTTAACTCTCTCCATAGTTTGCCTTTTCTAGAGTGATATATAATTGGAATCTTAGAGTATGTAGCCTTTTCAACTGATTTCTTTAACTTAGCAATTTGAATCTAAGATTCCTCCGTATTGGGGCACGTGGGTAGCTCAGTAGGTTAAAGCCTCTGCCTTTGGCTCAGGTCATGATCCCGGGGTCCTGGGATTGGGCTCTCTGCTCAGCGGGGAGCCTGCTTCCTCCTCTCTCTCTCTCTCTCTCTGTCTGCCTCTCTGCCTACTTGTGATCTTTGTCTGTCAAATAATGAATAAAATCTTAAAAAAAAAAAGATTCCTCCATATTTTTTCATGGCTTGATAGCTCATTTTTTAAATCACTCAGTAATACAGGCATACTTTTTTTCCTCTAAGATTTTATTTATTTATTTGGCAGAGAGATAGAGCCATAAAGCACAAGCTGGGGATGGGAGGAATGGCAGAGGGAGAGGGAGAAGCAGGCTCCCTGATGACCAGGGAGCCCAATGCAGGGCTAGATCCCAGGCTCCTGGGATCATGACCTGAGCTGAAGGCAGACATTTAACTGACTGAGCCTCAGGTGCCCCCAGGTATACTTTGTTTTATTGTACTTTGCTTTATTGCACTTCACAGATAATGCTTTTTCCCCCTAACAAATTGAAGGATTGTGGCAACCCTACGTTGAACAAGTCTACTGCCACCATTTACCCAACAGCATTAGCTCCCTTTGTTTCTGTGTCATATTTTGGTAATTCTCACAACATTTCAAATTTTCACTATTATTGTATTTGTTATGGTGATCTGTGATCTGTGATCTTTGATGTTACTACCATAATTGTTTGGGGGCACCATGAATTGTCCCATAGACAGTAAACCAGGAGTGCCTCGGTGGCTCAGTCGGTTAAGTGTCCAACTCTTGATCTTATCTTGGGTCTTGATCTCAGGGTCATGAGCTCAAGCCCCACATTGGGGTCCATGCTGGGCATGGGACCTACTTAAAGAAAAAAAATGTATGCATATACATATATATGTATATGTACATATGTATGTATGTATATATATACATATATATATATACATATATATATATATTTATAAGACAGCGAACTTAATCAGTAAATGTTGGGTGTGTTCTTGACTCCACTGACTGGCTGTTCCCCCATCTCAATCCCTCTCCTTGGGGCTCCCTATTATCTGAGAAACAGCAATATTGAAATAACCCTACAATGGCCTCTAAGTGTTCATGTAACAAAAGAAGTAAAGCTAAAAATGACTAAGCTTAGCTAGGAAGGCATGTTGATAGTCAAGATTGGTTGACTTGTAGCTCTTAAAGTCAGCTCGTAAAGCTAGGCCTCTTGCACCAAACAACCAAGTTGTGTGTGAATGCAAAGGAATAGTTCTTGAAGGAAATTGAAAGGTCTATTCCAGGCTGGTCTGAAGATAGTGAATTATCTCAATTGATTGTTCAGTCAGTTACAGAAAGTTCTATTCCAGTGTACACATGAATGATGAAGTGAAACAGCCTTGTTGATATGGAGAAGGTTTTAGTGGTCTAGATAGAAGATCAAACGAGCGACAACATTCCCTTAAGCCAAAACCTAATCCAGAGGAAGACCTTAACTTTATTCAATTCTGTGAAGGCTGGGAGAGGTGAGGAAGCTGCAGAAGAAAACTTTTAACCTAGCAGAGGTTGGTTCATGAGGTTTAAGGAAAGATGCCATTTCCATGACTTAAAGGTACAAGTACACATGAATAGACATTTTACCATAGGAGACATACAGATGGCCAACAGACACGTGAAAAGATGCTCAACATCACTAATCATCACGGAAATACAAATCAAAACTACAATGAGATATCACTTCATACCTGTTAGGATGGCTAAAATCAATAGCACAAGAAACAACAGGTGTTGGCAAGGATGTGGGGAAAGGTGAACACTCTTTCACTGTTGGTGGGAATGCAAACTGGTACAGCCACTCTGGAAAACAGTATGGAGGTTCCTCAAGAAGTTAAAAACAAACAAACTAACAAACAAAAACCAGAATTACTTGAGGTTCCTGGGTGACTCAGTTGGTTAAGACTACAACTCTTGAGGGGCGCCTGGGTGGCTCAGTGGGTTAAAGCCTCTGCCTTCAGCTCGGGTCATGATCCTGGGATCCTGGGATTGAGCCCCGCATCGGGCCCTACTCAGCAGGGAACCTGCTTCCTCCTCTCTCTCTGCCTGCCTCTCTGCCTACTTGTGATCTCTGTCTGTCAAATAAATTTAAAAAAATAAGTCTTTTAAAAAAAGATTAAAAAAAAAAAAAAGACTACGACTCTTGATTTCGGCTCAGGTCATGATCTCAGGTTTGTGAGATTGAGCTCCATGTCAGGCTCCACCATAGGTGTCGACCCTGCTTAGGAGTTTCTCTCCTCTCTCCCTCTACCCCTCCCCCACCTCTCTTTTGGGGATGTGGGGGGGTAAATATATATAGTGCCTGGGTGGCTCAGTCAGTAAGAACCTGACTCTTGGTTTCAGCTCAGTTCATGATCTCAGGATCATAAAATTGAGCCCTGTGCTGGGCTCCACACTCAGCAGAGAGTCTGCTCTCTCTCTCTCTCTCTCTCTCTGCCCCTCCCCCTGCTTGTGTGCTCTCTCAAATGAATACATCTTAAAAAAAAGAAAGAAAGAAAAATACCCTATGATCCAGGAGTTGGATCTACTAAGCATTTATCTAAAGAATACAAAAATGATAATTCAAAGGGATACATGCACCCCAATGTTTATAGCAGCATTATCTGTAATAGTCAAACTATGGAAACAGCCCAAGTGTCCATCAACTGATCAATAGATAAAGATGTGATAGATACACAATGGAATATTACTCAGCCATAAAAAAGAATGAAATCTTGCCATTTGGAATGATGTGGATGAAGCTAGAGAGTATTAGGGTAAGCACCATAAGCCAGAGAAAGACAAATGCCATATGATTGCACTCTCATGTGGAATCTAAGAAGCAAAACAAACAAGCAAAGGGAAAAGAGGCAAATTAAGAAATAGACTCAACTCTAGAGAACAGACTGATGACTAACAGAGGGGAGGTGGGTGGGGAATGGGTTAAATGGGTGATGGGGATTAAGGAATGCATTTGTCATGAGCATTCAGTGTTCTAAGGAAGTGTTGAATCACTATATTGTATAACTTAAACTTACACTGTATGTTAACTAACTGGAATTTAAATAAAAACTTAAAAAACAGTGCAAGTGGAAGCAGTAAACTATCCAGAAGATCTTGCTAAGATAATTCATGTAGGTGGTACACCGAAGAACTTATTTTCAATGTAGACAAAATAGCCTTCTGTTGGAAAAAGATGCCACTTTCACAGCTAAAGAGGAGAAGTCAAAGCCTGGCTTCAAAGCACAGGCTTTTTCTCTCAATAGGTATTAATGCAGCTGGTGACTTGACTTTTTTTCCTTTCTAAAAAATTTATTTAAATTCAGTTAGCCAACATATAGTACATATTTAAGTTGAAGCCAATGCTCATTTACAATTCCAAAAATCCGAGAACCCTTAAGAATGATTGTAAATCTACTCTGCCTGTTCTCTGTAAATGGAAAAACAGCCTGGATGACAGCACAGCTTTTGACAACATGGTTTACTGAATATTTTAGCTCACTGTTGAGATGTACTCCTCAGAAAAAAAAAAAAGATCTTTTCAAAATAATGCTTCTCGGTGACAATGCACCTCATAATCCAAGAACTCTTATGGAGATGTACAGTGAAATTAATGTTGTTCTCATGCCTGCTGACACAACATCCATTCTGCATTTGTAAGAGAGAGAGAGCAAGTGAGCACAGGTAGACAGAGTGGCAGGCAGAGGCAGAGGGAGAAGCAGGCTCCCTGCCGAGCAAGAAGCCTGATATGGGACACGATCCCAGGACGCTGGGATCATGACCTGAGCCGAAGGCAGCCACTTAACCAACTGAGCCACCCAGGCGTCCCAAGACAGTGGTTTCTTAAGATGGAAACTAGTCCCAGTGAAAATGCTGTGAAAGTTGTTGAAATGACAACAAAGAATTAGAATGATACATGAACTTAGTTGATAAAGCAGCAGCAGGGTTTGAGAGGGTTGTTGACTGACTGACTCCAATTTTGAAAGAAGTTCCTGGGTAAAATGCTATCAAACAGAATCACATGTGGAGTATCTGGGTGGCTCAGTTGGTTAAGATCTGACTCTTGCTTTTGGTTCAGATAATGATCTCACAGTGGTGGGATCGAGTCCTGTGTCATGTTCCATGCACAGCAGTGTGTCTTCTTGGGATTCTGTCTCTCCTCCACCTGCCTCTTCCCCCATCAACTCAAATAAATACATAAATAACTCTTTAAAAAACAGCATCACATACTGCAGAGAAATTCTTGTGAAAGGGAGAGTCCATTGATGGAACAAACTTCACTGTTGTCTTATTTTCAGAAATTGCCACAGCGACCCCAACCCTCAGCAACCACTAATCTAATAAGTCAGCAGCACTGAAGCAAAATGTTCCATCAGCAAAAACGATTACAATTTGGTGAAAGCTCAGATGATGATTAGCATCTTTTTGCGATGAAATATATTTGCATTAAGATATGTACATATTTTTTACATGTAATGCTATTGCATATTTAATAGACTATAGTATAATGTAAATATAACTTTTATATGCACTGGAGAATCAGAAAATTCATTTCACTCACTTTATTATGGTGGTCTGGAACCAAACCCACAATATTTTCTTTTTTTAAAAATTTCATTTCTTTTCAGTGTAACAGAATTCATTGTTTATGCACCACACCCAGTGCTCCATGCAGTAAGTGCCCTCCATAATACCCATCACCAGGCTCCCCCAACCTCCCACCCCCCGCCCCTTCAAAACC
>PISX010021869.1:0-32753 GCA_004024625.1 Mellivora capensis
GAGTTATAATACAATAGTCAGAAAAGCTAACATTAGAAAAAAGGAAACATTAAATGTTGGGGAGAATGTAGAGAAAATAAATAACTAACACATAGCTGACAGGGATATAAAATGATACAGACACTCTGGAAAACATTTTGGTAATCTCTGAAACAACAAAACTACAATTACCATAAACCCCCAAACTGCTCTCCTGTTATTAATTAGTATGTTGCCACAAATGCAATCAATATTTCCTAGGCATCTATCAAGTTCTATGTAGTAAACATATATATTTGTAATAAGTAAAATATAAAAATAAAATAGGAATATTTAATGACTTGTCTTTATATTCATATTTCATTATATAAACAACTCTTTATCAATATTGACTTAGTATATTCCAATGGAGAATTTGAAATTATTTCATCTGTTTCTACTTTAAAGAACAACTGATTATTGGTAGCATGGAAATATAGACAGAGGGAGAGAAAACCGGTGGGAAAGTAAGTAAATGAAAAGATTGATTGCTGGTGAGCCAGACAAACAGATGACAACAATTATAAGGTTTATATGCTGGGGAGGGAGAAAGACAATAGGTAAGTCATCAACAGATAAATTCAATAATTGTAGATTCTATAAGGGCTCTATAAGAAATAAGAGTCATAAGACAGAGAATAACAGAATTTGGCACTTCAGTATTCAACATGGTTGGTGAGATCAGAAAAAGGTATTAAATAAGTTACCATTAAAAGCAACATTAATAGAAAACATGTGAAATTTTTATATGCCATAGTGGTGGGTTATAATATTCACCAGCATCTTATCAGAATAAACTCACTCCAACTCCCAAATCCCTTCAATGTAGCTTCTGTTTCTAAATGTGTACACTCATGAACAAAGGACACTAAATTGTTCATTCAATATGTCAATGTGAGAACCACTGACAGTGTTTATGAAAATGTACCAAACTGGATTTTCCAGACATAATGCTAAACTAAATCATTTGAAGGTGCAAATGCTATGGGAATACAACCGATGGGGTGTAGATTTTAGATACTCTGGAACTAGTTCAGAGGGATTTGAGATGTCAAGCTAAGAATTTTATATGTGATTCACTAAGGGAAGATGACTGTCCATTCAAGTTTTTGGATTATTGGTGATAAAATATGATGACATCAAATAGTAGTAAAGAAATACAATGAAATGCATGTGTAAAAAAAGGAAGTATTACCCATGCCACATGTTCCCCTTTGAAGGGATAATGGTAGAAAAATACTCTTGGACTTTTCCCAATGAGTATGGAAGAAGAAATGGGACATAAGCAACTTGTTTCCTTCTATTCTCTCTTCAGAAACCTATACTTCTGAAAGGGTGCCTTCTGTTCTGCTTTCTGACCATGTAGCACAGAGCCAGTCCTTTGGAAACAAAAACAGTTGTCCAGGTATACAAGTAACTGGATGGATAAATCTGTTTAATTCAGCGGTGAATTACTGCCACTATTTCAACAAATCTATGCTATATTTTCCCTTTATCAGTAATAACTGCTATATTTTTATCTCTATTATTGTGATTGCTAAGTATGTCTCCTAATTGATTCTAAATTTTGCAGGGAAATAGGGCATTGTTCCTAAGCCTCCTAAAATCTCCAGATAGGTTTTTGGTGGAATATCTAAGAATTTACAATATCTCAGTAAAAATGAGATGAACTGATTAAAAGCAAACAAGTTTAATTAAACTAAAATTTTATATAAGCATATATGATATGGTCAAAAACAAACAGCTTTCTTTCTGGTAGAATTTTGCACTGCCAATATATTTTTTGGATGACATGACAAAGTAGAGTTTGTATCTAAAGGAAATATTCAGTTAACTTTTCTTTCTTTTATAACTACTACACAAAATGTATAGTGTGGTAACTGGATATTTATTAAATAGAAATTGCTTATACCTTTTAAAATCTAACTTTTCTGGGGAAGCCCACACACAAATCTAACTCCCATCGTCATCTGGATAGTTAGGGACAGAAGACAAGTGACAAGATTTGCATTTCAACCATGTATTGTGGATTACCATCTACTTTGTCTCTGTGCCATGTTCTAATGGATGAACTCAGGATCAGGTTGGAAGCCCTTCCTATATTCTAAATTTATATTCTAAAATTACTTTTAGAGACTGAAGTTTGCTATTTTTTAGACCAGGGTTATGTAAAAAATATACTGTATGCAATACTAAAATAAGCAAATGTTTTTCATGAATTAATTCATTTATTAAGTATTTATTGAATAACTCATATGTCTAAGTGGCTGGGGATTTAATGCAGGTCTAGGCTTGACACTTGCTTTCTAGGAATTTGAGGACCCGTAGAGAAGTATAATCATATAGATAAGTATTTTAAGAGAGTATTTATTAAAGTCCTTTGGGAATTTAGAAAAGGAAAAGATTATTTCCTACTTGACACTTTAAAAAATGCTTTGGGGAAGAAGTGGTGTTTGAAAAAAGAACTTGAAATATCTGTCAATTTTAGACATTCAGAGATTGCTTTAAATGTTGATTATGATGTTGAAGTGCGGACTTAAGACAATCTTCTATTTTAGCTGCTCCACAATATAAGAGGTCCCCTTCTAAATAAGTATCACTTTCCCATTCGGGGCATGGTCTCTGATATCCTGATTTTTTTAGGATTTAAAGGACTATCTCTCTGAAAAACATTTGTATACACAATTACATTTTCTTAATTAAATATCAAGGAATTCACAGACTTTCAGTTAAAAAATTCTGCTTTATATTAAGACAATTTTTAAATAAATAATATACTGCATATAAATAGTATCTTACATTTTTTCAAGACCTTTTACATTACTACAATATGAAGTAGCAGTAAGGGTTTTATCATTGCCCCCATTTTTCAAATTAGATGAGATATAGAGAAATCAAGTAATTCTTCCAAGATTAAGAATTTCCTTGCGATTTTCTGGGATTATACCAGTACTGATTATAATGCCTCCTTAAGCTGCTGAAATTCTTCATTTTTATCATTCTTTTGAAACTTTCCTTATTCAAACTGGTTCGATTACAATGGGAAAGAAAAATCAAAATGATAATTCAAAATAAAAAGAAGTTCATTTCTTTTTTTTTTAAATTTTATTTATTTGAGAGAAAGAGAGAGAGAGCATGAGAGGAGAAAGGTCAGCGGGAGCAGCAGATTCCCTGCTGGGCAGGGAGCCCGATGTGGGACTGGATTCCCGGAATCCAGGATCACGACCTGAGCTGAAGGCAGTCATTTAAGCAACTGAGCCACCCAGGGGCACAAGAAGTTCATTTCTTACTCACAAGGGGGAAAAAATCCTAATAAGCAACGTAGGGCTGGTAGCAGTTCAACAGTCATCAATTAAGAACCTAGGTTTCTTTTCTCATTTCCCCCCCTTCCCCACCCTACTGTTCTAGCATTACATTAATCAAGATAACCTCTCAGTCCATGATAGTTTCTAAAGCTCCAGACATCACATCTATGTTCCCAGCAGTGGAAAGAAGGAAGTAGAGCAGAGGACTGGAAAGCACAATTTCAAACTAAATCAACTCTCATGGAAGAGACTTCTCAGAAGTCCCTCCAAATATTTCTGCTTATATTACATTGGATAAAGCTTAGTTACATGGTCATATTAGTTGCAAACATACTAGCAATTACAGTATCTTATCTAGGTACACTGATGCCTGGGGTTCTGTTATTAAAGAACAAAGTAAGAATGGATATGATTGGCAAATAGCAGTCCCTCCCATAATCACTACCCAACACTAAATACTAAAGGCAACAATAAAACTGTGATGATAGAAATCACTGAATGAGAATTCTGAAGATGTGATCTCTGGTTGATGAGAAAATATCAACTAGACCTGTGTGTGGTTTGCATTTCCTGATTTGTAAAATAACAGAAATTGGAGACTAAAGGGCCCCTCAGGTAGCCTCCAGCCATTGAGGTTTTAAAAGAGCTAAAATAAATGTTACCTCATTACCTTATGTCATTTTCTGCTATGTTAACTACCCCCACATCTGAAAATAGTGTAATTTAGACTCTGTAAGGATAGTAGAGTAGCTCCATTGACTGGATTACATTAGAACAGATATTCACTGAAAGAAAAAATAAAGAGTAAGAAAGAATTTTTCTTGGGAGTTGAGCATAGATGGCAACTTTTTTATCATCTTGGTACCAAGAGAAAGATACTGTATATTATCTTCTTGCTATTTGGGGTGGGGAAGGGAAATTCACAATCAAAATGAAATGTTTAGGCTTATAAATTAAGAACTTTAAGATTCTAACATTAAAATGTGCAGCTGTTTATAAAAACTATCATTTATGCAAGTAAAATATTCAATCAGTAAAAAACAGCTCTTAATGCCCCCAGGATAATCAATTTTTTTATGTTTATAGAATTATATCTGTGTAACAATATAACAATCAAGTCTTTATGTCGTCTTCCTATAAAACCTGATAGAATGAAAAGACTACAGAATACTGTTTGAACTATAAACTGCCACCATACTTCAGATTTGTTAATTAGGATACAAGCATGTGGTTCTTTCTGAGCATTACTGAAGAAGGCAGCCAATCCACATTTATCTGTTTCATTGTTCTTCTCTTTCATTTATTGCTGTTTCTTAAATGGAAGGACCCAGAGTGTCGTAAAAAAATAATTAAATAGAAAACTAAGTGGAAAATTTAATAATGAGCCAAATGGCTGACTTTTTTTTTTTAATTATTTCACCAAGGAGAAAAAAAAATATCCATTAACAACAATATGCTCACCTATCTATCTGTAAAATACAGGAAAGTGGAAGGGAAAACAATGGCTGATCCCAGTTCTGAGATCTCTAAAGCATCATACCTAGAAGTGAACCTGCTCTCTCGTTCCGCCAACTTGGAGCACTGAACAAGATCTCCCCTACACTATTCTCAACAGGTTATGAAATCTCTGTTCCAGTGTCTTCAAAACTGCCTCTGTTAGATTTGAGATAAGTCTCCAGGACAAAGCCCAGCCACCTGACTCAGTACATTGTCCTATAATTTTCCTGAAATCTGGGACATAGTTAGAAGGTAGGATTCACAAATACCATAAAAAAGGTGTTATAGTGAAAGAGTATATAAAACACATGCAAAGCATATGACCACCTCTTCCATTAAGTTCCATTAAATTATTAAACACCCATATAGGTGAGACACTGGGCTAAGAACCCAGAGGGCAACATTTCTTTCTTTCCGGGAATTTTCAAGCCAGTGATTGTTGAATATATTTAGAAGGGTAGCTAGAGATTTTCTTAAAAAACAATGAAAACCAGAACAATATAATACAGCCTAAACTGCCGCATTTTCTAATTCACAGGTAGAAAATAAGGTATGGAAGACTTAAAAAGAATCCTTGTTTGAGAAGTCTACAGTATACATTTGTGAGACAAACAAAACCCTGTGAAATGCTTCAAAAATAATCACAGAGAGGACACCAGTATAAAGCACCAGAGTGCAATAAAACCATGACAGCAGTATTCTCCGTGATGAAAGGTTCTTTAAGACAGAGTGAAGGTCTATTCCCATCAAAAGGATTTGGATTATGGGAATGTGGATACCTTTTGAGGCATTCCCATTGTGCTGAATACCAGAGATTATATATACTAAAACCACAGTTAGAGAGATTTTATACACACATGAAAAGATGCATTAGATGACATAGTTCAGACTAAATGAAACACAGTTTAAAAATGAAGTTTTAAAGCCTATGAGAGTCTATAAATATTAGATAATGATATCACTTTTATTAGACTAAAGCAACACATCTGTTTTCTCCTAGTATTTTACCATGATAGTGCTTACACATTCACAAAGTTTAATTTTAGAAAAGGGATCATAATTACAAATATACCCACCATCTACATTCAACAATGTTTGACATTTCACTATACATGTATGCATTTGTATTTTTTTTTCTTTCCATTTCATTTGTTGATCCACTGGTGAATAAAGCATCTGGTAAGGAGGACATGCTAGTATAGAGATTTTTTAATCTGTTACCCTTTACTAACTTGGTTCTTTAATTTTTAAAGGTAACTTCATTTTTCTTCTTCTTTTTTAAGATTTTATTTATTTATTTGATAGAGAGAGAAAGCAAGAAAGGGAACACAAGCAGGAGGAGTAGGAGAGGGAGAAGCAGACTCCCTGATGAGCAGTGAGCCTGATGCAGGGCTCGATCCCAGGACCCTGGGATCATGACCTGAGCCAAAGGCAGATGCTTAACAACTTGTGAGACACCCAGGCACCCCATTCATTTTTATTTGTAATGAAACATGAGTGTATACATGGGGGTGGATTTGTTCATACCACGATAAGTTGTTTTCTTCACATGTTTTCTCAGCACCTGCCATGTACTATGTGGTATAGAGGCTAAAACAGTTAATGTTAAACACTTTCTACCCTTAAATGTCTTTTTTAATTGATTCACTAAAGATATGGCTTAAGGGAAAACAGATTTGAAGTAGATCACAATTAAAAACCCATGGGACTTTATAACTAGCACATTGACAAAAACAGTTATTGGTGCCTTGCTCAGAAACTGTTGGATAACCTAGGTAGGCAGCTGAGCATAGCTGGAAACTGCCTATGCTAATTAAGAATAGACAAAAACATGAGAGAGCACATGAAGGTTTCTTGCACTGAGATAATGCTGAAGGCAGCAGGCTTTGGGTGTATAGGACTGCTACTAAGGTAGGCCCAGGAGGAAGACATGCAGCCTGATACAAGAAGAAAGTTCCTTTCAGATGGGAGTATGTCTTTTAGGGAAAAAGTCCCTGGTGCAGACATTTAGGCTTTTGTTTATCTTTTTTGTCTTTCCTGTAAATAGAGTTGACAATACTCTTGTCTATGCAGCTGTTAGCTGAGAGCTTTTTCCTTTCCTGGTGAAGATCATAATTTAATCCTACTATATCAGCAACCTTTGCTTAGGGAAATATCATATGATCAATTATGACTCCCACATTTCCCTACACATCATTTCCCTATGTGGTTAGTGCTGTTTATAGACACATGTAACAACAGAACAAACTGTATATCTTATACATGCACGCACACACACACAAACACATACACACACTCTACAATAAAGGTCAAATAACCAAGATGGATGGAGCCAATATTCCTTACAGTATTCCTTGTTCCTTAGAGAGTATTTCCCAGTTTTCCTTCAAGAAAATGAAGAAAACAAATATGGAATACTGGAAGAGGGGAAAAAATTAAATTCCATAATTTTCCTAAACAGCTGAACAAATGATTATTCTAAGCACAAAACATTATACCCTACGTCAGGATCTTTAAAACTTAGCAACATGTAGGAAAGGCACTCTTTTTTTTTTTTTAAGATTTTATTTATTTATTTGACAGACAGAGATCTCAAGTAGGCAGAGAGGCAGGCAGAGGGAGAGAGGGAAGCAGGCTCCCTGCTGAGCAGAGATCGCGATGTGGGGCTCGATCCCAGGACCCTGAGATCATGACCTGAGCCAAAGGCAGAGGCTTAAGCCACTGAGCCACCCAGGTGCCCCTAGGAAAGGCACTCTTAAGAGTGACCCATATAATTGGCATTGTTCTGGAGTGTCGAGTTTCTAAAATTAGTGCATAATGCTCCCTACACTGGACATAAGATGTTCATCTTTAAATTTACTACATTCCTGGGATGCCTGGGTGGCTCAGTTGGTTGGACGACTGCCTTCGGCTCAGGTCATGATCCCGGAGACCCGGGATCGAGTCCCACATCAGGCTGCCAGCTCCATGGGGAGTCTGCTTCTCCCTCTGACCTTCTCCTCGCTCATGCTTTCTCACTGCCTCTCTCTCAAATAAATAAATAAAATCTTAAAAAAAAATAAAATAAATTTGCTACATTCCGCAGAACATGGTATGTTGGAAATGAAGAAATGACTTCCATGTTTCTCTGCATTTCAGCTGTAGCAAATGGGAACATTCAGCCAGAAGGGAACACAAGGTCTAGCATAAGGGGATGGGAAAACAAACAGTGGCTGTGAGAGTGTAGGCTTCCTTTCTTTACAAGCACCCCCTCAATTTCACTCAAGTAAGGAAAATTAGGAGAATAATGGAAATTCTCTGTTTTATTCGGTACTCAAATCTTGGTGGGCTCCGGGAAGAGCCTTAATCACTATGGTGACTTTTATTAGATTCAATATGATAATTCTAGAATGCTTAAACATCTAATGTCTTTTGTTGAGAGGGCAAAAATAATTTTCAACAAGTTTCTTATCCTCTCAAGATTGGCAAAAGCTCCCAAATGATCCGTTAAACTGAGCTATTTCAATATTTCGCCAGAAATAAAATGAGTCAATACATGCTAATGTGGAAAATATTTCAACATAAAAACTCATAGAAAAAAAATTGCAAAAACAAAGCAAGGCTTGATGCCAAGAAAATATCTGATGGAAATCAACATGTCTCTGTAGAACGATGAAAAGATGAATGATTTGGGTTCTATTGTATTATTTATCATTCCTTTTTATCTAAGATTCCAGACTATCTATTATTAAAAATGGAGTCTACATTCAATTTGAATAACATTATGCTAGTTGCTCTTCTCACTTGTAAGCATTCGTTTCAATTGAAGGGACTGGTGATGCACTAATGCAAAGAGAAAGGGAGGCACTGCCATTGAATACCACTACCCAAGCTGTGAATGTTCAGAGTTGTTTTATACATTTTCCTAGCAAACTTGAACTTAGATTGTTAACTGTTAAGCCTCTGTATCTAAACATCTTAGATAACTACCAATAGTTGTGCTTGAAGGGTAAGTAATTGTAAAACATGCAGTGTGGCTAATGCCCAAGGAAATAAATCTGTATTAGGGCTAATTACAAATGGTTTAATTGCTATGGGGATGTTTACTGGCAAGGTATATACAAAGAAGAGGAGAAAATAGAAGTGCTTTTCAGCTGGGGCTGAATCACAGGTTTGCTTAACCTACCTTCTATGTGAGCGCAGTCTTAAAATTCACCGAGTCATAATTTAACTCTAAATTTATTTTTGTGAACAAATAAAACCTACTGCTACACGTCACCTGTTTTTGAAAAAATTAATTTGCTGCCAAATGCTGATACTATTTCTTTCCAACTTTGTATGTAGCAAATCCATAGTAGATTAGAAACTGAAAGGGGAGTATAAAAGACAGTTTCTCATATAGTTCTAAAATTATGAAGATACAGGAGAAGAGAGATCACAATCAATGCAACATCCCGCCAAAGGTTTTTAGACTTTCTTAGAGGCACACAGTCTACCGTATGGGGGAAAAAAGGTAAATGTTCATCAAATGCTAACACATTTTTAAGTGTTTATATGTATTTGCATTATGAATATACACAGATACACATTTCACTTTAGTTTGAAGGAAATCATCTATGGTAAAGAATAACCAAATACGCTATTATCCTAGGACAATAAAGTTTAGTGTGAGCTTCTTCAACATGATGATTATATTTTCATCTCTAAATCCCTTGGCACAAATAACTTTTGCAGAGCAGATGGATAGATGGATAGATGGGTGGATGGTTGGTAGGAAGGGAGAGAAGATGACATAAACAGCTATATAAATATGTAACTTTCTTGTTAATTTTTTAGGTTAAGTTTATTTTTAAAGATTTTATTTATTTATTAGAGAGAGAGAGAAAGAGAACACTAGTACAAGCAGGGGGAGCAGCAGGCAGAGGGAGAAGCAAACTCCCCACTGAGCAGGGAACCCAATGTTGGACTCGATTCCAGGACCCTGGGATCATGACCTGAGGCAACAGCAGATGCTTAACCGACTGAGCCACCCAGGTGTCCCTAGGTTAAGATATTGTACAATATCCCCTTCTCCCACCAAGAAGTGGCAATACCTATAAAACTCAGTGTACTGGGGTTAAAAAATAAGCTGACTCACAAATAATCTAAGAAAGGAATCAGGTTCAAAAATGATATGTTTATATAAACTAAAACTGTTATTAGGTTAGACATTTTACCAACAAAAATACTCCATCTGGAACCCCAATAATTATATAATTGCAGAAAGCAGTGTTTTTACAAACTGTGTTCTGTAGCTCCTTAGCATTCCAAAGCTGCCAGAGAAGAAAATGGGAAGAAAACAGGCATTTGGTGTCCATGATTTCAACTAGGCTACACATTTGTAACTAATTTATATGAAGAAAGTATCTCACACCTTAATTTTTTTTAAAGATTTTATTTATTTATTTGACAGACAGAGATTACAAGTAGGAGGAGAGGCAGGCAGAGAGAGGGGAAGGGAAGCAGGCTCCCTGCTGAGCAAAGAGCCTGACACAGGACTCCAGGGCTCGATCCCAGGACCCTGAGATCATGACCTGAGCCGAAGGCAGAGGCCTTAACCCACTGAGCCACCCAGGCGCCCCTCTCACACCTTAATTTTTAAGATAAAAACAAAACAATCTGAAGATGTCATTTCATATAATCTTGGGATTTCACAAAAAAAACAGCTTGGAGAAAACAAAAGGCCCCTAGCTTTAACTTCTGCAAAACCCTCCAAATGATCAATTTTTACCCACTACATTAGGATGGTTAATCTGTCAAAGTCTTATACCAGTGACCAAAAATCAAGGCTAATCCATTCCTTTACAACTGCACCCAAATGAAATGTTATTTTGACAAAATAATATGGAAACAGTGACAAGGCAGTAAGCCAAATTTGTACTCAGACAAAGCACGTGATTATCAGGGATAAATTTTTAGTTTTAGTTGTGTTTTTGGTGCTTCATAAATTAATGCATCCAACACTGATACGGAGTATAAAACCACAAAAATTGAGTTAGATTCTGTGCTCATTATACTAGTAATTCTAATTAGTGGGGTGCACAACTGCCTTTTACCACCACATCAAATCATCTCAAAATTCAAACTTATCCCTCATTTGATCTTAATATTCTATTCAGGTGTTTAATACTTAGCAGAGGTTTCTCTTAGATTCAAATGGACATAGACTTAGAAGACTCCAGTATTATAGGCCACATGTGATAGCAGGTTATACAGAAGAATACAGTTCAGAAATACCACTAGCCAGCAGGGCAGTAGCGGTTCCTTTTTGAGATGTACTTTTTTTTTTAAAGATCTTATTTATTTATTTGAAAGAGAGACTGAGAGAACAAATGGGAGGAGGGATAAAGGGAGAAGCAGACTCCCGACTGAGCAGGGAGCCTTATGCAGAGCTCAATCCCAGGACCCTAAGATCATGACCCAAGCTGAAAACAAATGCTCATCTAACTGAGCCACCCAGGAGCCCCTTTTTTGTGAATGTCCTTGTAGCAGTTCACAAAGAGCCTTCCAGGACCCCCTTCTCGCCTGAAGGTATAAGGAGGCACGAGGACTGGTGAGGTGAAAGAAGGCAAGAGTCACGTTGCACAAGCACTGGAGTCTAAAACCTTCATGCCCCAAAAAAGCCAGCATCTCTTTTAACAACTCCATAAAAATAGCTTCCAGGGTCTCCACAAGGGACACACAGTTGTAAGAGTCAATGCATTCCAGGGAAGCCCAAACCATTACATCCCCACCTAATACTCACTGGCCATTTATACTTCCTCTTAATGCAGATAAAATTTACAAACCCTAAGTTATTTTCACCAAAAACAATATTGTATAGCAACAGAATTATACTTACTGTCTTAGCAGTTTAGGTTAACAGAATTAGAGTAATGAAAGGTAGAATTCGAAAGTCAAAGGAAAAAGGATTTTGTTAAATTTTTACCCTCAGATCACTATCTCAATAGCAGTCACTTCAAATACGTTATTCTTCTATATAATACGAATTTAGAGGAAATAATCTGAGCATTGATAACTACTATCATCAATTGTTATGCAACTGGTGGCAGACATTTAGAAATTCCATTTCCCCATTCTACTAACATCCATTAGACATTAAGAAAACTTTGATCCAAACACAAATTATCCAAAACCATTATGTGACAAATTTCTCAGAAAAAGCTACTAGTTCCTTATTATTCAATAAGAACTGAAAACACTGCTGGGGTGCTAAAGGATTTCTGCAAACACATGATGCAAGTTAAAATCCTGTGTGCAAGCATACATTGGGTTTTACCTTCAATTAGCAGCTGTTAATAGAAACTAGCCAACTTAATTTTTTAAATGTATACTTGTAGAATTTATTGGAAAAGGTTTAAAAGTAACTTGTTTTCTGGGTCAGAAAGATACAAAAGTAAAGGAAATGACTACAAGATGTTAAGTTATTGGCATATAATAGTCCACCCCTGACCCCACCCCAATCAACAGGGAATACGTCCCAAGACCTCTAGCACATACCTGAAACCATGGATAGTACTGAACTCTATGTATACTATGATATTTCCTATAGGTACACACCTACGATAAAGTTTAATTTGTATGTTAGGCACAGTAAGAGATTAATAACAGTAACTCATAATAAACTGGAACAATTACAACAATATACCGTAATAAAAGTTATGTGAATGTTTTCTCTCTCAAAGTATCTCATTGTACTGAACTCACCCTTCTTTCTGTGATGTGAGATGATAAAATGCCTACGTGATGAGATGAAGTGTCGTGCATGATGCAGGTGACATGGCATCAGGCCAGTACTGACCTTTTCATGATAGTCGAGCAAGGATCATCACCTAAGTGATGGGGGTAATTTCATCCACATGAAGGGCAACTGTTGAGAAGGGGGGACTACTGTATTAGTTTTAATCTTTTCCAGAAGGAAAAGCAAATCTTTGTTAATCTGGGATATTTAAAAGAAGAAACAAAGTAATTCCAGAGGAACAGCTTCTAAAACGGTTGGGGCTTTCTAGCCATAGACCATTGTCACACTATCAGGAAGATGAAAAGGATGAACGAAAACTTAAGTCCTTCAGGGAGGCGGGGAACCATCCAGAAGGAGGGAATGTACAATGAACATAAGCTTCCCTTATGAGTATGGATGAAAAAAATAATAAAGCCTATTGATAAAGCTGTAATAAGGATTCTGTTTAGTAACAATTAATGTTTGAATAGCACTTAGAACTGACAAAACTAATAACTAAGAAAAGATACCTATCAGGGAACTTACATTTCCATTCACCATTTTTAAAAATTAATTTGAGAGCTACTTTTATGTCATGCATACCCTGTGCAAAAGAGCTAGCAGGTGGACTTCTAACCCCAATCCTCAGATCTACTTTGCACCTCAGAGTAACTTAGATCGTAGGTCTCCTGTGTGTATGACCCTCTAAAATAAGAAAACATCAATTACATACTTTGACTTTGTGCCAATGCATCTTCCTTCTTTAAAATGAAAGGGTTTCGAAGTTTTGAATCACTAAACTATTCAACTGAAAACTAATATATACTGTATGCTAATTATACTAGAATCAAAATTTTAAAAATTATGGGTATGTACATTTTAAGTTTCAATAGCTACTGACTTACTGTTCTCCAAAAAGGATTGAATAAATGAATCTTCAAATAAAATAAAATAAAATAAAATGAAAGGGTTTCCAGTCAATGCATTATCTATTATACTTTTCATAAACACATGGTACTTCCTTTTTTCCCTCTTCAGATTACTGAACATAATATAGGAAACAAGATCCAAAAGTAGACTTCAAGGTAGAATATTTTCTATAAAACATCTGACTGTTGATAATTCTCTTCCATATCAATGCCCAAGTGATTATTTCCAAGTAATTTAAAAATAGATTATATGTTTCAGCAAAATCTCCTGTTTGTTTTCTGGCCTACTAATAGCCTTTTATTAGGCAGCTGTTCGTACTGAGTCTACTGCCTTCTTGCTCAAATGGCCAGAGCCCCTGATACCTCAGCATTTTCACACAGCTCGTTAGATGCAGCACGGTTTAGAACACAGTGATGGAAATTAGTACCTCCCAAAGGATTAGAGCTAAAATAAACCAATCCTGGTATTGGTTAAACCATCAATGATTCCTCCCCCAAAAGACATGTGCTGTGTATCTCTTTGCTTTTGTATTTTTACTTTACTAGAGGTTCTAGAACTATATTTTATTTATAAGGAGTTCTAAAGGTAGATCACAGAGCTTAAGTGTTGAACATATGGGTCCTGAATTCTGACTGCTTCCTAGCAGGATCTGCCACTCACTAGCTATTTAACCAAGGCTAAGACTCAGGCCTGAGTGTCTAAAATAGGTTAAAAAATACTCTTTTGTTTGTAGGGTTGTTATAAGTATTAAATGGGATAAGGTACTTATCACAGATCTTATAGTCAGTGCTGAATTTTGTCATTGCATATAATATCATATTATATAATATACATATTATATATAATATATAATAATGTATTATTATATATTATTATACAAATAATAATAATTATCATTATGTGAACATAAAGCATGGAATATCCAGATGCGTACTCCTCCAGCATCTACTAAAACATAATGTATTATTTATATCTGAAATCTCCATTATGACCTGAATCACCTGTGCAATTTTCTGGGAATTCCTAACTTACAGGCAAACACATTTTTTTGAGAATAACAACCATTTTAGAAGCCAGCTACTTATATCTCTTTGCCTGCCTAAGAAAGCCAACTGGTGCTAGACTTTACAACTTTTTTGTTGTTGATAAATTTCATCTTATTGGTACAGCTCAGCTTTTCAGGCTGTCAAAACAATTCCAAATCTTGGTTATGGGTTCTATTCTATTAGTTATCCTTCCCATCTGTGTCATTCACAAATTTGAAAGTGTGTCTTCATCCAAAAAGTTGACAAAATGTTGATGAAGCCCAGCCAAGCACAGGGACCTATGATGTAGCCCTATTCTTAAGTAATATGGATAATACTCAGTGATGGATACTATAGACTAATAAAAATAATAAAAGACCTTAATAATGACTATGCTAAATATTATTTTTAGGTTTCTTTTTTTAAAGTTTATTGATGTATAATTTGTACAGCATAAAATTTACCTGTTTTAACTATACAATTCAATATTTTTAAATATACTTAAAGAATACACTATCATCTCCACGATCTAACTTAAGATTATTTCTATTACCCCAAAGAGATCATTTGTGTCCATTTTTAATCAGTCCTCATGCCCATCTCCTGTCCCAGGCAACCACTCATCTAGTTTATGTGTCTCTCTATTGGCCTTGTCTTCCCACATCATATAAATGTAAGCATACAATACATTTGAGTCCTTTCATTTAGCATAATCTTTTTGAGGTGCAACTCAATGCTTAGGTGTAACTCAATAAGGCACATCTATGTTATAGGATATATTAATAGTCTCTTAATTTTTATTGCTGAATTTTATACCACAAATTGTATACCACTGTATGGATACACTATGTATGCAATGTACATACATTAGCCCCTTTGAATACTTCATAGCAATTGTAGTAGGTGTGTACCACACATCAGCATGTCTATAGCAGAGATGAAGAATCCCAGGCTTGAAGAAACTAAGAAATTTACTCAAAGACTAAATTTACTGTGGGAGAGCCAAAATCTGAATCCAGATGGGCTAACTCCCCTCTCATATATGTAATCTACTGTACCTGCAATTTCAGGAGAATGATCAAGCACTTGAGAGAGCGAGCCCATGCCCACAATTTCACGGAAACCACTCATTATTATCCCTATTTTCCACAAGGATGTCATTAAAATTTCTGCCCTGCATCTTGATGAATAACAGCTGTCCTATCCTAAAGCAATACTCCAGGGACCCCTGGGTGGCTCAGTTGGCTTTGTGTCAACCTCCAGGTTTCCTCTTGGGTCGTGATCTTCTGGGTCCTGAGAGAGCCCTGAGTAGGGAATCTACACTCAGCAGGGAGTCTGCTTGAAGATTCTTTCCCTCTGCCTTTCCTCCCACTCTCTCTCTTTCCCTAAAATAAAAAAAATGAATTTACAAATAAATAAGTAAATAAATAAAGTGACCCTTCAGTGTACCAGTCACAAACATAAAAGGAAAATGATTTTGTGTGATTTATTTGGAGTAAATCCACACAAATTCTCAAGCTATTTCCTATTTGCCTTCCAAACTTAGATTTTGAAGGATATGGAAAAGATTCTCAAAGTACAATTATAAATAAGTATTTAAGAATATCTTTCATACATTTTGTAGTTCAAAAAATGAATTTCAGGGATGCCTGGGTAGCTCAGTGGGTTAAGTCTCTGCCTTCAGCTCAGGTCATGATCCCAGGGTCTTGGGATCAAGTCCTGCATTGGGCTCCCTGCTCAGGGGGAGTCTGCTTCTCCCTTTGCTCCTCTCCTCAATCATGCGCTCTCTCTCTCTCTCTCGCTCTCTCTCAAATAAATAAATAAAACCTTTAAAAATTTTTTTCAATTAGGGATCATTATTGCTACTTTTACATTATCATTGTTGCTATAAGCAGAGAACTAACATCCTGAAGCACAAAAAGGTTAATCAAGGCAATTAACCAAACAAAAACAGATGACAATAAAAAACAACCAATATGGGAAAGAGGTGGAAGGGAATGTATGTGGGAGGATTTCAATATCTGTGCATTATGATTTGTTGTATTTTAAAATAAAACAAAACACAAAATGCCCCTAGAGAGAAAAATAAAAGTCTACTGCTACCATCAAAACTACACTGTGAATACATGCTTCATTTGTGTTCTTGAGCTCACCAGGTCCTCTTCCACATAGTGATGTGACACTAAAGTCACACCTTTACCCTCTTAAGTTGGAACACCTAAGAACTCCAGTTTATAAAAGGGATATTAACTTTAGTGCATGAGAGGTTTTTGATTTTCTTTAAAGAACTGAGTAAAATAAATGGCACCCTTTTCTTCTTTGAACTAACTTCTTTCTCAAAATGTTAGTAGTTATCTAAAAGAACATCATAGTTTTCCAATAAAAAATTATATTTCCCACTATATTTCACCTTCAAAACCTTTTCTGTCCATTTTGTATCGTTAAATTAACAAAAGAATTTAACGTTATAAGACGACCCCCGTTCATGGGGAAATAGTTGGTAAAATGTTTCAAATATCATAAATGCCACAAGTTTTTAAACTTAAGCAACTTAGTTTAAGGCAAAATATTTCTCTCTCAATAAGAAAAACTACTTACATGAAATTATTAAATGCACTGCTATTAAAAATAGAAAACACTGAAAATAGTCTAATTGTCCAAAAAGTAATAAAGGAATTTCAAAGTAAATTATATTGTCATTACTGGATAGAATATTGTGCAGCCATTAAAAGTAATTACCCTGTTCATGTTGTAAACCTATGTTGAAATATTAATGTTAAAACTAAAACCAGAAACTATCCTAGCTATGGAGGCAACTGTAAAATTATGTATTCATGTGGTCAAGGGTTTGAAGGCAACATACAAAAATGAGAACTGTTGATTTGTTCTAATTATATTAAAAAACAGGCTTCTCATATGCCTTGTCCTAAAGGAGACTCTGTTAAATACAGTTTCCTTCTCCTTAACTGGGTGTGAGGCTGATGGTTATTTTTCCTTAGATTTCCTGTTATGATGATGATGATGGTGATTACTACCACCATCATCACATCATCACCATGGTATCGGGTTAAGCTGTTCTGTTTTGTTTCTGAGAGAGAGAGTATGTGTGCATGCATGAGTGGGGGTGGGGTGGGGAATAAAAGGGGCAGAGGGAGAGGGAAAGAGACTATCTTAAGCAGGCTCCACACCCAGACCAGAGCCCTACACGGGGCTACACAGAGATTAGTACCTGAGCCAAAATCAAGAGTCAGAAGCTCAACCGACTGGGCCACCTAGGCATCCCAGGGTAAAGTATTTTTAATATAACTAACAGATCTTTATGAGTAATTTTCCTGTAGCCAATTTCTAAGAAGATTAATTTCTAATTTTATAAGGTAAGTCAATTCATGGAAAATTATAAATATATTTGTTCTGTTGTGGGTGCCTATTTCAAATAAAATAAACATTTTAATCAATCAATTAATTAATCCAAAATTTGTGGAATTCTTGCAAAGTCCCAGGCACTAAGCTATATGCCCCAAACAGGAGACTGAGCAAGAAACACAGGTATAGAATCTGCAAGATTGAGATAAAAAGACACACCTTAGAACATATGTGATAAAATGCTATGCAAAGGGAAGTCCTACATTTAAAGAGTGGCACAGAAATGAACCAAATCAAGGCAGGTAAGTTGGGAAGGGAAAGGAGAAGATACCCTGGCAAATAGCCCCAGAGGAAGGAACCCCAGCATACGAAACTAAGATGAGAATTTGGAATTAAGTAAGTAAGCAGTACTTATTAAAATAAGAGTACTCAGTTACCTAGTAACTTTCTGGCTTGTGAGAAGGACCAAAGACAAGGGAGGGCATTAATCTCCATAGCATTGCTGCCCAGCTTAACTTTATAAGGTCATGGAAGTGTTCTAAAATCTGTGCTGTCCAATAGGGTAGCCACCAGCTTCTAGTGAGCATTAGCTACCTGACATAAGACTAGGGTGATTTAGGAACTGAAATTTTAATTTCATTTGATTCTACTCAATTTAAATGGTTACAAGTGGCTAGTGACAACATTATTAACGAGCACAGCTTACTGTAGCTCAAGTAAGTTTGCTATGGTAAGAGCAAAGGGTGTGGGGTAGTAGAGAGGGAGCAAAGTGGCAAGAGGCAAGACAGGTAAGAAGATGCAGGAATGTGTGTACCATGTTATGTGGTACATGTCGCCACAGCTGTGGTGTAACTTGAAAGTATACACAGGAGTGTGAATAGTCATCTATAGGAGCCAGTCCGCAAGGCACTTACAAACCAAGATAACTGCCATCCTTCCCCCTTCAAATGATACATTGGATTTTGCAGAATGAAACAAGTAAAGCTTACTTAATTAATACACTGACGTGTAGGGAGTCATGTGGAATGTGGAGGGATGGGACTCTATGATTTCATTTTTTGGTAATTTGATATGTTGAATTATGTAGCGAAGCTATAGAGATACACAGTCTTGGAGGGCATTCTTATATGTGACAAAACATAACATTATGCTCTATAATAAATCACAGACATGTTAGAAATAAGAAATTACAAAGCCCATTTATTGTCAACATCCTCCCTTGAGAGCAATGTTTTTTACAAATGTTTTGCATTTATTCTTTCTTGTTTTTCCTTAAGTAGGGATAACAGTGTCCACTTTGATTAAAATATATTTCAAATCAGATACAACTGTCCCAAATCAATTTTCACAGATACTTGCTTGTCCAAAGTTTTCAGGAGATTGCAACTTTTAGATCTAATCTGAACCATATCCTTTGTCACTTGAGAGAATAAGTTTTAGGAATGAAACTGTAGAAGTAGGAAATACACACATGTACACACATAAACGTGTGAATCTGCTCACAAAGCTGAATAGACAGAAGTGACTATTGGGCGACTGCTATTTTTTTTTTTTTTAACTTGGAAACTTTCAAGTTTGACTTAAATTCTTGACCAAAGATGCTCAGAATGAGCCTTCCAGACACAGAAAATGTAACAATGAAGAAATCTGAGGAATCTGTGATTTTTTTCCTACCACAAGCAGGACAAGTCGGAAGACAAATTAAGCATAAGGTCTAGAATACAGCTGTCAGTAATAGCCCTGTCAACACAAACTCACTGGGTTTGAATTTTCAACTCTACCACTGATTAAGAGTCAGTCTTGGGCCAATTGCCTAGTCTTTTAGAGCCTCATCCAACTCATCTGTAGAAGGGAATAATAGGCAGAATCCATCTGATTACACTGTTGGCAACATTATCTATCACCCTCTATCATAGTATTTATGAACTAATGATTCTATTACATATTTTTGGAACATCAACCACTTGCTGCCATTAATCTTACTAATGCCCACATTGGTCTATTTTAGGTTACTGAAGAGCCCTGTAAATTGACTCTGTGTCCTGTCCTTATTCCATTTGTCTTTGAGAGTAGTTTCCTTGTGTTCTGGTATGGCAAGGAACGTGGCTTATTTTGTACATTTCCTTTAGAAGCAAGGAATATTCATTTGCCTTGTTCACTTATATATTCTAGTGGCCTAAAAATGTGCTCAATAAACATTCCTTCAATGAACCAATTAAATAGCACTTAACTATTCAATAAAAGTCTTCTATTATTATTATTGTACAATAATCTATTATTGTATAAGAATTTCTTCCTCAAGAACCCAACTATGCAATTCTTTCAGTACAATTAATCTAATCACTTCCTGAGGTCCTATAGCATACACCTCACCCCTCGACCAATTCACAAACGAATTTAAGTACTATTAACAACTACAAAGTACTACCATATTATAAGGAACATGGGAGGTATGTCAAAGTATTAAAATAGGCAATCTTAGGCTTCTATTTTGCCTAAAATGTTTTATCATTCTTTCTATATCATCTTCCTTATATTGGAATTAGGGGAGTCTAATGTCAAATGTGTTTCATGAGAAATCTTGCATTCCTTCTGCAATGGAGCATGTTCAAAATCTCACTTCCCTTTAATTTATTGCTTTCATTGTCATAGCCCTACGTTGTCTCTGACTTCCTTTCTTTTTCAAAGTTATCCCAAATGGAAATTCAGCTTTAATAACATAACCACTTTTATTGCACTCTACCATTTCCAAAATAATCTCATTTATCATATAAGTAAAATTGCTCCTAATTTATCTGTTGAAAGGCTGAGGAGAAATTTTTAAACTTAAGATTCTTTCCCTTACTCAAATTGTAAGTAGCTAAATAAATTCTTCCTATCTCTAATATTCTTGGTATCAAAATTATGCAAAACACATTTTGCGTTACATCCAAGTTTTTTAACTAGGATGTGTATGGCATCCAGCTTGTCTAGAATGAGGCCTTTTATGAATGTTCTCAGAAGGCAAAATCCAAGACTTTAATCCAAGATGCAGGTCACGTTAATTAAAAGTTCACTGGCAAACGATTTTGACACCACGACCTACTAAGGCTTAGAACACTTAGATGAGAGATTTCTTAATTTGCCAGGTTGGCACATGGCAATCCTCTCGTTTTGGAATATTGTGAACCATTACACCTCTGGAGGAGACAGATGGCCTCCAACTGAACAAAGACTGATGATTTACAAGTTTAATATTTATGGAGGACAATCACAAGATTAAACAAGCATTATTCCTAGAATTAACTATTTCAGAAGGGAAATGCTAATTTTTCCTGATTAAAAAGAGAAAACACAGATGTCACTCACTTCTAAGAAAAAAAATTACTCCTTTGGCTCTAAAGCATGTATCATTTTTAGGGAACATAAAGTCAGAAAATGGGAAGTAGAAAACTCATTCTCTAACAATCTTCCTTCTCTTCTCATAACGGAGAGATTTATGTTTCTTTTTCTTTGAATATATGTAGTAAATTAACATATTAATCCTCCCCAACCCCTTGCCCCGATTTTTCCACTTAGGATTTTCTTCTGTGCCTTCCTGAATAAATCCAGTCTGTTGGTCTCTAAAAACAAATCCCACTTCTGTCAATAACAAATGTATAGCTCTCTGAGAGTCACATGTACTCTCTGGGACTTATTCTGAGACTTTTCTTTACTTATCTGTAAGAGGAGAAAACTAGATGACCTCTTCAAGGTCAAACATTCTCTAACTTTTTAGTCTTTGGTTCCCAATGGTCTGTACCTCTTATTAATTCCTAGAACACTTGTTACTGATGCCATATTCATTCAATAAAAGTGATTTCAACCCATGATGTATAACGAATCTTACGTGCATGTTAGCTTTCACATACACATGCCATCCTTTTCCCTGCAAAAGTGGCAGTGCCTTGAGGGCAAAGACTACATTACCTTCTTTGCACTTCCCAAAACATCCAGCCCAGAACCCTACACTTGCCAGGTGCCTCCGAAGTATCTGTCCATTAATTTGCTGATAAACTCTTTAAACTTTGCTCAGTTCTACTTGAGAGGCTTTGCAAATAGGAATGGCCCTGATGTTGTAAAAAGAGAGCCAGATCAAGTCTGCTTATATCACAGGCTCAAGTGGCAAGAAGCAACATCTTTTCTTATGGGCAAAGCTGTTACAATAGAGTCCTTCAGAAGAATACAGAGAAATAGAGATTGAGCTACAGTGTCTGCTGGCCTCTCACAGTAGCAGAACAAGAGTGTTAAAAAAAAAAAAAGTCACAATATTAAGACAGGATCAGAAGTAAGAGTAGATGTGAAGCTAAGAGGAGCATTTACAACCCACTTCAGGATCAGCAGGATTTTGGAGATGAAATATGGGATCAAAAAAGGAATAAGCAGTATAATTTTATCAATAAAGAAAAGACAGTGTTGAAAAGATAACTATCCAATAATCATGTTTTCTAAAAATAAGCGACATACAGCTAATCATTAAAAAAAATTTACATTCCTTTGAAAAGGAATGCCACTCTCATGCTACACACTTATACTAGTGAATAATTGTGTAAAAACACTTCTTTCAAAGACTTTATAAACACAAATACACCTCTGTACTTCCTCCCACTAGGTGAATAAGCACACTTTAGATGAGTAAACTCCGACAGTGAAAACTTATTTTATTTTTTCACTAAGACATTAGGAAGTAGATTCTCACAAGAGTCAGGAATTCAAACATTGATTTTTCTACTAAGCCCATCAGCCAACAGATATGAAATAATGGATCAAGAGAATAGAAAGTCCATTTTTCTATTCACTCAAAAAGTATATACAGCTTCTACAAACTGAAAAACTGATTTAAAAAAGGACATTACCTCCAAACAAAAGATTGTTTATTCTGATAAATCCCAAAATGAGACTCTAATCTGACCCAGTGTTACAATATTCCTATAACTATATAACAAATAAGAAAAATAAAAGACTATATTAAGAAGTATCTGGTGAATTTTTCTTTTTATTCTAAAAATTTCATAAAGGATGCAAAGTCCACAGAACTGGGAGATTAAGTAATAAATAAAGTGTTCAGCTATACCACTGTTAGAATTAGCATGACTAGAATGAGCACCTGCCAGAAAAATCAAAAGATCACTCAAAGGCTTTACCTGACTTTGTCACTTAATAAAATTACTCACTGTTTTCTTGGTCTGAATAGTTCCAACTTTAAAAGTAGAATATTAAAAATAATTGCCATATTTAAGAGGCAAAGAACTAAGTAAGTGGTTATTACTTATCACATTGGGATATTTTAGGAATGACAAGATATTTCTCAATTTCACCAAAAAAAGTAAAACTTGGTTAACCCTTCTCAGGATTTGTGGAAAATTATCACAGGAAAGAGACACATGGGGTGGTTGGTTAACTAACTGTCAGCCTACCTTTTTCTGTGACAAAAGAACTCTGTTTCTCTTCAGAGCAGCAATGAACATAGTCACAATACTGAACTATGATTAGGCTAGGCCAATTACAGCAATCTTAGCTCTCTTTGACAAATATTAAATAGACACGTGAGCCAGTTTATCCAAGGAAATATAAGGAAGTTCTTATATGGGAGGGGTGTTTCTGGGAAAACATTCTTTTTTTTTTATAAATTGGCAGGACTATGAGAGAGCCTAATGTTGCAACCCCCACCCCATTGTTTTCCTATTTTTAACACTGATATAATTTCGGAACGTAATGACAGCCATCCTGAGATGCATGACGACTAATGACCAAGACACAAAGGAAAGCCAAGAGGATAGAAAAAAACAACTTATGTTGTTGCTGACAGTAATGACCTTCTAAACTAAAATTACACCCACCTAACCTACAATCTCCCAAACAAGTGAGAACAAAGTACTATTTAAGGCAAATATTCTGCAGCCTAACACATTTCTAAATGACAAATATAGTCCTCTCTGCAGGATCCATTCACAAGAACCCATCATAAAAGTCTCCATTTCTATATATCCTATCCCTAAGACAACACCTTGGTAGCTTGCTCTAACGATCTGCTTAACTCACATGTGTGTGTCAGACTTTTCCTTTTCTCTACATAGAAAAGTTTTCACAAACTCCAAAACTGATATGCCCACTGCTCTGGAAATATATTGATAACATGCAACATGAAACAATTTCATGGAGGTTTGGGGAGCTTCCTGAAAACCATCCATGAATTCTTGGTATAGTCTTCAGAGAAGTCCAACTATAAGAATCCTAGATTCAAATGATTTGGCATGTCTTTACTCTTAATATTTTTAAAATTTCATTTTATAATAAAAATAAAATACCAGCTTCAGCCTTATTCCCAGAATTCTTTGTGATTCAGTGTCCTAAGAAGGAAGGGCTCATCTGATAAGGAGCGGCACTGAGGGAAATATCTCTGGACTAAGACCTAGGAGAGACTGGGTCTGAGCATGACTCTATCCCCATGTGCAGACTGATCAAGGTCATTTTGGGCTTCTGGTCCTTCATCTGTAAAATGGAATAATGATACCCATTTCATGAAACCGTTTTGAAAACTATAATAGGTATCATGTGGGTGCTATTTAAAAAGCACATCATAGGTAGAGTTTTCACTAGCGGGCATAGTCTATATGCAGGAGGGACCAGGACACTGCAAGAGTAAATTCAGGTCTGTCTCTGTCATAGTTGGTTTTGGTTAAAAAAGATGATCCTGGGGGCACCTAGGTGGCTCAGCTACCTAAGCATTCAACTCTTGATTTCAGCTCAGGTCATGATCTCTCAGGGTTGTGAAATTGAGTCCGGCACTCGGATCCATGCTGGGAACTGGAGACTGCTTGGGATTCTCTCCCTCTCCCCGTAGCTGCTTCACCTGCACAAGCTCTCTCACCCTCTCAGTCTCTCTAAAAAAGAGAGAGAGAGAGAGAAAGAGAGGATTCTGTTCTACTTTAAAAGTTGATTCTATGTAAAAAATATATATTTATTACGTAATGACTGATAACAATAAGAGCAGTTTTGATTTACTACTACAATACTTCCAATTACCAGGCACTGCACTTTACTTATTTATTTTATATTATCATCCCTAGCCAGATCCTATAATCCACACTGAAGGTGACAACAGCTCAGAGACAAAAATTAACTTACAAAGAGTCACGCAAACCTAAGTACAAAGGCTGGAACATGGTCACAAGTCTCTTCTATGATGAAATCTTTCTCTTGATATTACATTAAAATGCATTTGACACAGAGAATTCAATTGCTCTATGACCTAGCTAAAAAAGTATGTTGGAGATGGTGGGAGAATAAAGTTGTAAATATCCAAAGGCAAATATAATTAGCATTCACGGTTTTCCCAGGGTCTTGAACCTAGAGGCCACACTACAGAAAGGGCTGACAGTGATGTTAGCTGGAAACTAAATTTAGGATTCAGTAAATAAATGTATTAGCAAAACGGTGCCAATTTGGGAATCATATCAAAATTCACACACTTGATATTTTTGGTAGCCAGGGCCTGACCAGGAATTTTTTTCTTCCCCTCAAAAAAAAAAAAACCAAAACAACAACAACAAAAAAAAACCCAGCTTAACTTTACCATCTTTCATCCAATGGAAAAAAATACATATCAGTGATACTGCAAGACTTTTTAAATGAGGCAAGATTGGCATCTACTCCATATGTGAATACTAAAATTAGATGAGGGACTGAGAGCTTTGGCAGCTGGAAATGAAAAAAAAAATTTTTTTATTTTTAAGCAAAAAATAAGGATTTAGGGCTTTGTTAAAAGAACAAAGACCTACACATCCTCCCATAATAAACACAACAGCTGGAATGAAAATAGTTAACCTTTCCTGTAATTAAAATGGCTAACATATAAATAATATTTTAGTTCATTTAATATGTTCATTTTTGGTAGAGTCTTACATTAAGTAAATAATTTAATTTTGAAATATAACACATGTCAAAACAAACTAGCTTTCACATGGAAACAATAGTCAAAATGCATGTATAATGCCCTTCTAAAATGACCAGTTCTAGCTGTGAAAGGCAATGTCAAAAACAAGGTTCAGAGATACCATAGCAACAAGAGTCTATCTGCTACAGCAGCAAACTCATATTCACAAGCTGAAAGAAGGAATCATTTCAGATCTGTAAAAAATTTACTGTAAAAATTAATGTGATCCCCTCTTCTCCAATGAAAATGTCTTCACCTGTTCTGAATTTCCAAATTTATTTAGTGCTTTGAAGCTCTCTTTCCATAACTCCTGTAGATCTTGGAAAAAGATAAAAATAAAAGTTGAGAACAGCACCAAACACTTAGGTTTTGTTTCACGCTAGTGAACTTTTGTTTCATGAAAAGAGTCTTAGGTGTTCAAGGTTAGGATATATTTGTTTGACAATCATTTCATCTTTTGTATCAAACAGAATGAAATTCTCTTATAATTCTCTATAATAGCCTTAATATTTCAACAGAACAATGCATCCCAATATGAATGCCCATTTTAAGTGATCAGGATACACCTGCAGTAATTACCACAGTAAGATTAGTGAGGCCATCCTATACTCTGATGGCTTTATGTAGTGTTGGTTTAGTGCACTGAAGTGCATGTAATAGATTGAATTCCCTAATATATCTCACAGACCACCAATTATAAAGTACTTGAACACTTGATGCTTTTGACCTTGCTCATAATAATGTGAATACATGTGGCAAGTCCCTTCCAAATAACAACAATGAAATCTTCCACCCACAACTTAACGATTATGAATTGCATACTTCGCTTTAGGTAAAATATTCCTGATCAAAATGTTAAATTACAATAGTAAGCTGAAGACCTACAGAACTTCACATCAGAAAAAAACCAAGACACTAATCTGACCAATCCCAGAAACACAGTTTCCAAAGTTCCAGTAATTATAAAGATGTTTCAAGTTTAACACCTGTACGGTTATCATATTAATTTTTTTAAGAAACCAAATTCAAAGTCAAAGACATGTTTCAGATCTTTGCTGAAACTAAAATGGAAACAAACTGCAAAAGAATTATTTTTTTCTAAATTAATAAACAGTTAATCTTTGTGGATGCTTGGCTCTTGAAGTCCTCATCGAGAAATATGCCCACAATTAACTAAAATAATCTCAAAAGTAGCAGTTGGTAAGTAAACAAAGACATCGTAGCAGTTAATGCATAAACAAAACTTTTGTTGTTGTGATAAACGCAGTGGCAAAATATACATAACAAAATTTACCTTTTAACCATTTTTAAGTATAAAATTCAGTGGCATTAAGTCACATTTTGTACAAACATCACAACTACTCCAGGCACCTTTTCATTGTTCCTAATAGAAACTCTGTGCTCTATATAGCTACTACTCCCACACACCCAACCCCTTCATCCATGTACAGTAGTACCTCCTTATGCCTTCCCTTTTCTCCTAAACGTTTCTTTAAGACACGCTGTCTGAGGAGAGGCAATGGATCAATTAAAGGGAATAATAAAAGTTTAAGTCTCCATACAAACCCAAATGACTAGTTTCTAATGCACCATTTCCCACAATAACATTTAGAAATAACTGGTCAAAGGAAGAAGTTAACTATGAATTCTCTTGCTTGCTATATTGACAATCCTGACCAAAAAAGAATAAGGCATGTATATTAATTAAAGGAGAGAGACACTACAATAAAACTCTGGTATCAGGGACGCCTGGGTGGCACAGTTGCTTGGACGACTGCCTTCGGCTCAGGTCATGATCCCGGAGTCCAGGGATCGAGTCCCGCATCAGGCTCCCAACTCCACGGGGAGTCTGCTTCTCCCTCTGACCTTCTCCTCGCTCATGCTCTCTCTCACTGTCTCTCTCTCAAATAAATAAAAACCTTTAAAAAAAAACAAACCTCTGGTACCAAATCATTACTGGTAGCAGCCAAGCTTGATTCTAAACCCGCTTCTTTCCCCAAATGTGTATACGATGCCATGCTTACTCAATTGGTTTATTTTTGTTTGTTCGTTTTTAATAAAAGCAGATATATATTTTACTTTTATTTTTGATAGCTTTTATTTCTAAGATGATTTCACTTAAGGTTGAAGGATATTCCTAAAAGGTGTACTATTACCTTTTAGAGGAAGAACAACAAATAAAAATAGTGTGCAAAGTTAACCCATCTCTATAGGTATGGGTTATACATACATATACGTACACACATATATACAGTTATTTCAATATATTTTAAATAAAAGCTCCATTTACAAAATACCTGTATGTACAAAAAATGTTTGAAATCACTAATACAAAACAAAACATACAGCATAATGAATCCCTATAGTTTTGACCTTCACTGTAGATCTTTCATTTTCTTCCTTACATTAGACAAGTTACTTAATTATAGAAGCTATTTCAAGAATAATTAAAAACTCCCCTTTCAGAAGCAGCCAGGTAGTTTATATGGTCATCTGTAGAAGGTTATAACTTGAATGTATTGTTTCCTGGATGGTTAACCTTTTGGGTAGCCCCCCCCCAAAAAAAAATGATGGCATCCATTCCTTTTATGACTATCCAGTAGCACCTAGTATTTATTAAATGTCAATAATATGTGTGTCTTGTCCAATTATAGAACATAGGTTATCCAAGTCCTAAATCCAGTTTGCCATTTAGAAATTTACATTCAGTATACAAGCAGAAACTTGAATCCTGAATTGAATTTTGAGTTCTGACAGTATAACAGGGCATTTCTTTTAAAAACAGCTACATAGTGGGGCAGTTAATTATAATGCTGAACTTACAATCTAAAAGACAAAATTAAACTGACATACCCAGGTTAGTTGCCTACCTAGAATGGTTAGGGCAGAGCAGTAATGAAATTGTCCTAAGTGGTTCAGTGTAAGTTAGAGACAGTTAACTTCATGTAGCAATTAAACATAATGGTCTGAGAAGAAACACACACACACACACACACACACACACACACACGACTCAGCTAACCACAGTTAGGGTTGGAAAGAAAAAGGAATAGTTCAAGGCCTTCCATCATGAGGCTTAGGAGATGAAGACTAACACATGAGTTCTCCTGCTTCTATGTTGTAAAAATCAGCTTCACACATAAAAGCAACGTGCTCTTCTAGCACAGCACAGGATTTTAATACTGTAGTACTGAGCACTAAGAACCAGAGCTAAACAAAAACCAATTCATTCCTATTTTTAAAATATCTTTCAAAAAAACCAAACATTATTTTTTATATAAAGGAAAGCTGTTCATGTGCTAAAAGTTTATTGAGTACCCTAAGGATGCCTTGCATTTATTTAACTTTTATAGTATAAATTGCTAGATCCTCATAGAAGCTTTTATTTCAGTTGAGGCACAGAGGAGGTAAAAATCAGGTTTATTTTGTCTGATGTGTTTTTATTTCACAAGCACACTCTCACTTTAAGGATTTATCAGTATCCTTAAAGCCAAACATTTAAAAATAAATGTCAGCCTGTTTAATAGATATTGCCTTCTATTTCTCCAGCTGTATCTTTGTCTTCTCCCGTTTGATGTTTGTATTCAGACAAGACACTTTATTTGTCATCATCAATGACTACCAATAAAGTTACAAAGACAAGTGAGGCTAGCAATTCCATTTCTTAAGAGCAAAGCAGAATGGTCCCCCCAAATAGTTGAGACTTAGAAACAGTGATATGACTAAAACAAACTGAGATGTGCTTCAGTGTTAAATGCACATCAAATTTCAGAGGTTTAGTATGGGAAAAATATCTGAAATACCTCAATAATTTTTACACTGATTCCATGTTAAAGTGATACTATTTTGGATTTATGGGTTAAGCAAATGATTATTAAAATCAACTCCAATTGCTTATTTTTCTTTTTTCTAAGGTGGTTACTGAAACATTTAAAATTGTTTATGTGCCTGGCATTATGTTTCTGTTGGATAGCACTGCTATATACGTTCTGCTATAAATAGTCTGGAAGACATGTGAGATGGAACAGGGTGTGGTTAGGTATAGATAACTATGCAGATTCAAGTGAGTAAACTTATAAGTATACTGTACCAACCCTAAAGTGTGAGGAGTCAACAGCAGTAATACTAGCTGATATGTGAATGTCCCAAATGACTGACTTAAATGTGCCTGTTTCATAATCCGGCCAATTCCATTATGTACGTTTTACAAATGAGAACTGAAATAATATTCCTAAAGCAACAGAGCTTATGTGGTAGAATCAGGATTCAAATGCAGTTCTATCCGACTGTATGTAAACTCTGGACTTTTACCTGAAAAAGAAAATCTCACTCAATAAAACCTATTTCTTAAATAAATAAATAAATAAATAAAGCCTATTTCTAGTCAAATGCCATATAATGCCTATGTTCTATCACACTACTCTTTTCAACTATGGTCCAATTTCTTATGCCCATTTGCCTACGCATGTCCACCTTATCTTTCAAGATGTAGCTACAGTTCTTGACTATGCCATTCTCTGAAATTGCTATCATCAGTACAACCAGCCTAAGGGTAAACCGATTTTCATGTGTCAGGTGTGTTAATTCTATCTGACTTATCAATTTCATGACGGCAAAGGCTATATCTCATTTATTTGGGGATTCCACCAAAGGTAGCACCTATCAAATAAACCTAAATAGTTACTAAATGAAAACACATTCATTGCCTACCCGGCCACATCTCATGAAGGAGAGTGGCCGGGTAGGCAGGTAGTCTTATGTTTGATTATCGGGATGATAATAAACAACATAAATCCTTGGATGTAGTAATAGGAAAATTTCCTTTTGCTAGTAATTTATGTCTGTGCCTCCCTAAATAACATACACACTGGACTTATACACAATCCTGATTAGCCAGTAACCAAACCACAGATTCCCACAGTTCAAGATTTCTAAATGAAGCTCATAGATAATTATACTCGGAAATTCTAGTGAGAAATACACAATGTAGCTATAAAAATATTTTTATTGAGGTGCCTGGGTGGCTCAGTGGGTTAAGCCGCTGCCTTTGGCTCAGGTCATGATCTCAGGGTCCTGGGATCGAGCCCCACATGGGGCTCTCTGCTCAGCGGGGAGCCTGCTTCCCTCTCTCTCTCTCTGCCTGCCTCTCTGTCTACTGTGATCTCTCTCTGTCAAATAAATAAATAAAATCTTTAAAAAAATATTTTTATTCCTCTTTTTAAGTTTGTCCAAACTTGCTGCCTCAACTGTAACCAAGCTGCACTATTAATAAAAGACATACTAAATCTGAAAAATTGGTTTGAACGGAAAGAAAATGCCTAAAACACCAGCATTTCTTCCTTTCCAAAATAACATGGTTTTTTGAGTAACAATGTGGCTATTTTGCTTTCCTGAAGCCAAACCTCACCACTACTCATTGGAGTGCTACTTTTATCATCTGCTCCAACTGGGTTTCCATTCTTTCATCCAAAATCCAAACAGGCCAATTTGTGATTTCGTTGTAATCACTGATGAGCCCCTATCGGTTCTCACTGGGCACAATGTCAATTTTTATCTTTATGAGGTACCTGAAAAAAAAAATGTAACATTCCAACCCAGAATTGCAGTCATGATAAAAGACACACTACACGGAGCCTGTACACTGAAGGCTACTCTCCTTTTTCCTGATTTGGGAAGGTGTATTCCACTGTTTGTTCCCAGACTACACTGGTGGCCAAGAGAGGCTGCACAGCATGGGGGCTCAAACAGTAGTTTTACCATTATTGATGTTTTGGAGCAAATAATTTTTTGTTGTGAGAGGGTTGTCTTATGCAAAGTAGTATGTTTAGTGGCATCCCTGGCTTCTACCCACTGGATTCCAGCAGTATTCTCTCCAAGTTCAGACAACCGAAGTTGTCTCCAGGCATTGCAAACGTCTCTGAAGGAGGAGGCAAACCCTCTCCTCATTCCAAACCACTGGGTTAGAACACAAAGCCTGGCACTAGACTGCCTGGATTCAAATCCTAGATGCTTAACTTCGCAGGTGTGCGTCCTTAAGCAACTGAGTTAGTCTCAGAATACGTAAGTTTCCTGATGAGTAAATGGGAATAACAGTAGTATTTTCCATAAGGTAGCTGAGGTGATGGAGTAAATGAACCTAAGTAAAGCATTATGAGGGTACTTGGCATGCAGCAAGTGCTGTAAAAGGAGCAGCAGCTATTGTTACTGTTTGGGTTATTATTTTTAAATAAAGACATATGACTGAGTCTTATGTCTGTAGCTAAATAGTATGTCCCCTAGGGAACTCACTTAACAGCTTTGGTCTGAGATTTCTCATAAGCAAAGTAGAGGTTGTACCAAACATTAACTAGTGAAACTGTGCAGAGTTGTGGCTAAGAGTTCATGTTCTAGAATCTGACTGCTCATGTGGGAGTCTTGGACCTATAACTCAGTAGCTGTTTAAAACTTGGACAGATCGCTGAATGTGTCAGAAACTTTATGTTCTGATTCAATAAAACCCAGATAATACAACACCAACCTCAGTGGGGTTATTGGGAGAACTAACTGAGATGCCATAGATAAAATCTTAGAATATTCAATAATACTGCAAATCCTCAATATATGGTTGGTGTTATTACTATTAATTCTTTCTAGCTTTTAAAGTACATTTAACTTAAACACTGAAAAAAAAAAGGAGAAATAAGTCATTTAAGAGTAGTCCCAGAATGTATAGAAAAGGAAAAATGGGAGGAGACAAGATGGCGGGGAACTAGGAGGATGCTCTGGTTCAACCTGTCCCCTAAAGTGAGCTGATTACCTACCAAGGAACTCCGATCACTCATGAAATCAGCCTGAGATCAAAATTCTACTCGTCAGGATCTCTACGGGGGCAGAAGACGCCAGTGGGATGTCAGGATCTCTACGGGGGCAGAAGACGCCAGTGG
>PISX010021870.1:0-32773 GCA_004024625.1 Mellivora capensis
TTTTTTTTTATATTTCTCTGCTGAAAATAACTACCTTACTATTCATTTCAAGAGTATGCAACCACATGGACCATGGTTATAATTGCTGACTTAAAGTCTCTTTCTGATTATTTCAACACTTGGGTCACCTCAGTATTGTCACCTATTGATCACATTTTAACTTGAGAATTAGTCATATTTGCTTGCTTTTTAAAAGTATATTGTATTTTGGATTGTGTACTGGATATATTGAATATTATGTTTTAAGACCCTGGATCCTATTTAAATTCTCTGGAAAAGGGTCACCTTTTTTGTGTTTTAACAAAATTTAATTAAGTCTAGACCTCAAGTTCTTCTCACTTTTTATGGTCATTGGTTCCCATATAACAGTTCATATATCAGTTTTAATAGCCTATTCCTAATAATATAGAAAGTATCCAGAGTGATTATCAAAGTATATGGATGATCTGTAATTTTTGAAAGTGAGATTCTCAGTAGAGAATCCCAAGTTACCCTGTATCTGTGACTTTTACTGTCTGTTTTGATTTTTTAGAATCAGTTATTAATGTTTTATATTTTTTAGCAACAGAAACCTCAAGGAAATCCAACAAAGAAAACTAAATCAAAAAAATTGGATCCCCTCAAAGGCCAGAAAGTTATCGCAAGATGTGATGAAAATGGCTTTTACTTTCCAGGTAGATACTTTATTTTGTAAGATTCCTTTGTTAAATAATTTGATATCAGGGACCCAAGGTTCTCAAACTGTGCTTTCCCCAGAACACTGATATTTCATGAGCTGTACTAAGGTACCAGTTCTAAATTGAAATGATGATGGGGTTTCTACCTATGTTTCTGAGGGGTAATAGCCAGAAAATAAATTTAATCTTTCATTTGTTCAGTAAAACAATTTTACTATACATCTGCTATCTTCTATGAATGTAATATTCCTAAAGTGCTGGTCTAGTGTAGACCAGCACATGAAAATTCTTGTCTTTGTGGAACTTACATTCTAGTGAAGGAGACTGAGAAGCAAGCAAATACATACAATATGTAGTGTGTCAGATACAGTGTTGTAGAGAAAAATCAAGCTACAAAGGGAACTGAGAGTGTCAAGGTACAGGTTGCAATTTTAAATATGGTGGCCAAGGAAGAACTTCTTGGGAAGGTGATGTGTGAATAAGGAGGAGGAGCAAGCCATGAAATTATCTGGGGGAAGAGAGTTTCTTGTTATTGTATTTTTTTTAAAGATTCATTTATTTTGAGAGAGAGGGAGAGAATGTGAGTATGAGCAGGGAAGGGGGAGGGACAGGGGGCTGAGCAAGAGGGAGAGAAAGACTCCTCAAGCAGACTCCCAGCTGATCACAGAGCCTGATGTGGGACTTGATACGGGGCTTAGTCCCAGGACCCGGAGATCATGACCTGAGTCGAAATCAAGAGTTGGTTGCTTAACCTGCTGAGCTACCCAGGCACCCCTTGGGGAAGAGTTATAAGCAGAAGGAACAGCAGTACAGAGTCCTGAGGCTGGAGTACATACGGCATGTTGGTGAGAGAGACCAGTGTGGCCAGATCCAAGAGCTTTTCCCAAAAGTTTTTGGGATATGTGATCCTGAAGGAACCAGCCAGGAGAAGTTCAAGTGAGAGCTTTGTGGACAGTGAAAATAATATGTATCTAGAGGTGGAGACAAACATTTTCTATCTGGAGAAATAAAATATATTATGGCTGGAACCTAGAATGCAAAGAAACAGTAGAAATTAATAAAGGTCTTCAGAGAGGGAAGTATGGGGCCATTCATAAAAGGTCATGTTAAGAAGTTTGGACTTGGACCACCTGGGTGGCTTACTTGGTTAAGCGACTGACTTTGGCTCAGGTCATGATCTCAGAGTCCCGGGATTGAGTCCCGCATTGGGCTCTCAGCTCCATGGGGAGTCTGCTTCTCCCTCTGACCCTCTCCCCTCTCATGCTTTCTCTCTCTCTCTCTCTCTCTCAAATCAATAAATAAAATCTTTAAGAAAAAAGAGAAGTTTAGACTTTGTTGAGGAGCCACATAGAAAGCAGAGAAAAACATAATCATCCTTGAAGTCCACAGAAGCTCCCCCACCATGTTGTGTGAAGAGTGGATACGGAGTAGGTTGGAATGTCCCCCAGGTCCCTGTATCCGGCCATATGGTAGATAGTAGTACGTGCAGGAGATTTTGGTATGCACAGGAAGATAATGATGTGTCTGGGGCATGGGGTATTGTAGATACACTGCATATGTGTTGATATATTGGAAATCTCTCCAGGCAGGATTCCTCTTGAGACTCTAGACCCCTATTTCTAATTGCTTCCAGTTGCTGAAGTTGTCAGAAAAGCAATTAGAGATAAGGTTTAGAGTCTCAGGAGGAAATCTGTCTGGAGAAAGAGATTTTTGAGACATCAACACATAAGTGTCATTGATATGGGAAGGGCCTGTAGGGACAAGAGAGCCTTGAAGAAGATCCATGGGGCAGAAAGATGATACTGTAGAAACATAGCCAGTCTTGGGTAGGCATTATCTGTCAAACACCAGTTAAAAGAATCATTTTTTTTATTAATTAAATTTCATTGAATCTTTTTTAATCTTTTTTGCTGTTAATTTTTTTCCCCTACATCTATTTTTTTTTCATTTCTTTTCAGCGTAACAGTTCATAGTTTTACACCACACCCAGTGCTCCATGCAGTGCGTGCCCTCCATAATACCCACCACCTGGCTCCCCCAACTTCCCACCCCCCGCCCCTTCAAAACCCTCAGGTTGTTTTTCAGAGTCCATAGTCTCTCATGGTTCATCTCCCCCCCAATTTCCCTCAACTCCCTTCTCGTCTCCATCTCCCCATGTCGTCCGTGTTATTTGTTATACTCCACAAATAAGTGAAACCATATGATAATTGACTCTCTCTGCTTGACTTATTTCACTCAGCATAATCTCTTCCAGTCCCATCCATGTTGCTACAAAAGTTGCGTATTCATCCTTTCTGATGGAGGCATAATACTCCATAGTGTATATGGACCACATCTTCCTTATCTATTCGTCTGTTGAAGGGCATAAGTGGGAAAAAAATACTTCAGCAGGAGTTTTGGTTCCAAGCAGGCATATGTGGAGAACTGACAGCTAGGACATTTTCTTTGAAATTCAGTAGATGTGCTTTGGAGCTGACTGGATGAGAGTAATTAAATATGGATGGGAGCATTCTAGATGAGCTCATAGGCCAAGGCACAAAACTCTTCTTTGCAAGAGCAGGGCCCAAAAACCTCCTCTTTCTCTGGGACCCAGATTTGCAGGGTGGTGATTGGGAGGGGGGAGCTCTGCTTGATTTTTTTGAATTGGAGCCCCAGAGAGGGGTCTGAGGCTAATTTGGCAGTTGAATGGAAATGCAGGAAAGGACTGGCTTCCAGCTGGCTGCATTAGAGTTTGGGATTAGTTCACTGGCCAGGGTCCTGGAGAAAAGTAGAAAGGCTCAAACTTTTCCTCCACACACCATTCTCATGTGATAAGAAATGCCAAAACCTACTGCCGCCTGTCTGGGGAAGTTGAGGAAGCAGGTAACACCATGGCCACATGCAATTGCTAAGATCATGTCAGCAATCATTATTGCCCTGTTCTGTTTTGTTTTGTTTTTCTTTAAATATGCAATTAGAGGCAGAGAGTGCATGCCACCAACAGTTGGGATCTGGCTGTTAGAGAATTTTTAGTTTGTGGCTGTGATTAAACTCAAATAAGTCTGTGCGAAGGAAATACACATATGAATTTAGTCATATGATCAGTAATTTGGATTAGTGGCTAGTTAGCAAATACTGACTCAGACAAATTAAAGATCATGCTGTGTTCCTGGATGTACTTTGATTTTGTTTCCCTCTTCTCCCCTAAAGTCCGTGCATCTTTAATTGGGAATTTCAACCCAACTCATACAGAGTTATTTTTTTATAAAAAATAATTTCAAACTTACAGAAAAGTTGCAAAATAATAGAACTTTTGTATACTTTTTAACCCAGCTTTGCCAATGATTAACTTTTGTCATGTGTATTTTACCACATTTATCATTTTATTTTATTCTTCTCTCTACTCACCTCCACACATACACATTTTCTGAACTATTTGAGATTAGATAACATCATCATGCCCCTTTACTCCTTACTGCATCAGTCTATATGTCTCAAGAACACAAGGCTATTGTCTTAACATAATCATATTAAAGTAATAAAATCCAGGAACTTTAGCACTATTATACTACTTTTTATTTGTATATTTCAGTTTTGTTAATTGTCTCAATTAGGGCTTTATATTTTTTGTCTCTAGAATAGGTCGAGTCTGGAACCATGTTAACATTGAGTTAACACATCTCCTTAGTCTTCTTTAATCTAGAATTATTTTCTAGCCTTTCCTATCATTTCTTATGACACTGATATTATTTAAGAACAAGATCAATTACTTTATAGAATGTTCCTCAGTTAGCTTAAGCTCAGAGTGTGCATTCCTGGCCAGTTTGCTACCTAAGTGATGGCATGATGTCATGTCCCTCTCAGGGCCTCCCATCCAGAGGCACATGATGTCCCTCAGCCTCTTTAGTGACACTGCTAGAGATCGCCTGGTCACTATGCATTACTGTTTCCTCCCTTGTAAAAAAAGAAGGCCAAACAGAGACTTGTGGAGAACCGCATGATATTCATCAGTGACACCTTTTTTGATAACTTTTGCTTGGAGCCTGCTAAGTATTTCTAATGAAAAATATCTGGCTTTGAAATGTATCTCAGTAGTAGGTGGCTTTGAAGGACTTGGATCAGTGTTTCTTGCTTCACGCCGGGTCCACACTGGAGCAGAGCTAGCCCTGTTGTTGCTGTCATTGTTGGTGGTCAGGGCAGGGATTTCTGTATGGCTGACTCTCTTCCGGGGTCAGTGTGGAATATCTAATTAAGGAGTGACTGAGTTGTTCAGAATGGAAGTGACAGGCCTAGTCTGGCTCATCATCAGGATGCTGAAAGGCAGGAAGGAAAACACATTTCAAAACATTATTTTAAGTCATTATTTGCAGGAATCGGCTCCTCCTTCCTCTTCTTCAGTGAAAAGAAGCATTTGCATCAGGAAATCCATGTTGATGAAAAGTCTGAGTTGCAAAATTTCTGCACTATGCCACAGAAACAGGTTACAATGGAAGAAAAAGGCAGGCAGGTGGCAGAGGTGGGGGACGAGGAACTGAATACCTTTGCAGGTGTCATGTTTTAGGGTCAGAAAATCCCAAGTTTTTATTTACTTGAGGTCTGCCTTTTTCCTCTACCAGCCCTGTGATTAGAATCTGCGAAGTTCTCTGAGCCTCAGTTTCTTTAACCTCCTGAATGAAATGAAAACAATTAGAACCCCCATAAGCTTGTGGTATAGATTAAATATGGTAATGTACAGTATTTTCTAAATTAGAAATTTTCTAATTTCTAGAAATTAGAAATTGTGATGTCTAATTTTGTGAAGAATTGTTCTCTCATCCCGTGAGACAGCTTCTCTTGAGAGATAGAAACAACTTCCATCCTCTTCTGGGGGTCGAGGGAGGGGTTTGCAATTCAAAAACGTCAACAGCAGTTTAAAAACCTTAACAGCAAATCAGAAAGGCAAAAATTAGCCCAGGGGGCTAGAAACGAAACCTCTGAAGCTGAAGGAAGGAGAGAATATGATGAGTAGATGTCCAAGATGACTGTCAGTGGAGTGGGGCAGGTGGAGGGTCTGCTTTCAGTGGAGCAAAGCTAAAGCCTTTTTCAGGAGACGGAATTTAAGTGAGGCTGTGCATATCAGAAAGTTATACTGGAGGTAAAAGAGAAATTCCTGTCTGGAGTGAAGATTGAGAACTATTCCCACGTCTTTCACAAAATGAACAGACCTACTTGCTTGGAGTATTTCTGTAGTCTTCGAGCACTGAGAACGGGCCTCATTTCGGCAGAGGGGCTCAACAAGGGTCCATTCCCTATTCTCCAGCCTGAATACAGAAGAGCCCTCTGGCTAAGGTGGGGGGCCCAATCTGTACCCAAGGAAACTTACTGGGATTGACAGGCCTCCACTGGGAAAAAGCTCAGGACCCTGAATTTGTTCCCAGAGACATTTCAGAGCCAGGAGACACAGTCTCACCTCTCTGGGGGTGAGGACAAAGAGAAACTGCAGCATAAGGGAAAACAAAATTAGATGCTGGTCCTGAATCAGGACTTAGAAACTCCCTAAGTAGATGGAGAAGGAGCAAATGCAGAGCCTGAGCCACAATTCAACAGGCCGACTCGTGGTCCTCAGCCAGCCAGCGAGGCTGTCCACGCAGCGAGGCTGGTTCTAACGTCAGCCTGGGAGACACTGTACTAATTTCTGCAGGTGAACAAAGGTTCATTTCTACAGAGCTTGTATGAATAAGAAAACAATGGAAGGACCTAAAAAGAGGTTGTTGTAACATACCAAAAAGTCTAGATCTAATCATGTGGGGCAGGGGTGGGTAGGGTTTTTCTGTGAAAGATGCATAGTAAATGGTTTAGACTTTGTGGCCATCCAGTCTCTGTCACCACTACTCCACTTAGGCAAACGACAGAAACCCTGCCTATTAGGTTTATGAGTAGACTCCGCTAAGTCCCAGAGGCTGAGAATTTGAGGAGGATCACACCGACCAGTGTGGCCATCATGGCAGCCCAAGCCCTTCACTGTGAATCCTGAGAGGGGGTGTGGGGCTCACCAGTGTATGGGATGTGAGCATTCTCCTCAATTAGGAGTGGTTCTTCATTGCTTTCCTAATAGGAAGCCTTTCTAAAAAGCAGTGTTTGTTTTTCTAATTAAAAGGATAAAGTCAGTTTATGGCAGGAAATGTGTGAATAATGTATAAAGAATATTTCAAAAACCAAACTGAACATTTTAATCCAATGAGAAAACACACACCAGTGGAACTGGTTGTTGCTTGTTGTGTGTGTATTTAAAAAAGAAAAAAAAAAGTTGTCATTTCTTTGGCCATTTAAAACAAGAGACATGAACTCAAGATGAAAAACACCAGCCATTTCTTTGCCACATCAAAGGCCATGGGACTTGGCCAAGGTAAGTGTGTGAGCTGGGGCAGCGGTGCCAGGCCCTAGTGTCGTGGGAGCCCCAAAGGGACACATACATTTTTTCTCTCAGAGTAGGAGTCTCACTGCAGTTTTACTGCCTGGGGAAGTGTCCCTGTCAAAACTTCCTTTATGATGGGAAAATAAATCTCAACTAGGGTAAGTGACAAAACATGTACACCTTAAAACAGGTATTTTTTTTTCCTATTATAATCATCCCTTTGAGTATAGCTAAAAGACAAGGAAACTTTTTGCTGCTTTTTCCTTTGTTCCTTTTTTGGTAGTGCATTTTAGGGAAGCCAGGGGAAGTGTTCAGCCAAGTTAGCTTTTCATTTATCTGATATTAGATGAAAAGTTGATGATGGGAGTTCCTATTTTCTTTTACTTTCACAATTTAACAGTCTGATTTTCTATATGTGAGGAGTATAGAAGGAAATATGGCTAACGTAAGTAAATAAGGAAATTAGATGGTACAAGGTACCCAGGAAGAGGATATTTGTTTCTAGGAATGATGTTCTTATCAGGATGGCTGCTGCTGGTTATGGACAGACAAGCTTCTTCACGTTCTCTGGACTTCCGAGCCCAGCGGTTTCTAGACCAGGGCTGTGCACTTCACCACTTTGAGTCGGTCAACCCCAGTATGCAACGTACAGTATCCACTGTTACCTCCTGGAGACATCAAAGGAGCATGCTGATTTAAACAGGCAAAGTGTTATAAATTAGCCAACAAGATGGCACAAGCCTAGGAGAATAGGCATTATTTGTCTTCATATTATATTTTAAATTTGATTCCTTTCAGGGGTTGTGAAGAAGTGTATGAGCCCCACCCATGCACTGGTGGATTTCAGGTACGGAGACACCAAGGTTGTGCCCACCTCGTTCATCACACCTATCGGGGGCGCCATGCCCTGCCCACTGCTCCAGGTACCTGCTACGGCCATCTTTTCTGGGGGCCCTTTCCACCATCCCCACAGTTGTAGATAACAGGATGGCAAGGCCACTGGTGTGGGCCTTTGTTGAACACCTAGTTGGGGTCCCCCAGGGAGCTTGTGTTTGTGCAGGAAAAGCAGTGACCCCTGTTTGTATGACCCCTTGCCTGGCAAGTTTTTTGCTCCACCTTGATCTGCTAACACCCTCTTAAGGGGGTGCCTGACTGCATAGACTTCCTTGTATTAGCCCCTGTGGCCCTTGTCGCTTTACAGACAGTAGATGGTCAGGGAAGAGAGCTTTTGTAACTGCTAACACTCTGGAAACTTAAACTGTGCAAGATTATATTAAAACCCATGTAAATGACAAAGGCAGAGGTGGAACTTTCCTTCGTGTTGTAGTTAGTCATTGCCAGACCTTGATGCCACAATGCAGTTACACCTGAACATGCATTCCATGGGTGAGCTGGCCTGCTGTGTTCTCATCTGCATATAAATCCATATAAGATGGGCCCCATGGGGGGGGGGCATCCTTCCCAGCCCCCAGGCTAAAGGGGAGACAGAAAGCCTCCCAGAGGGGGGCCTGGGTGGCTCACTTGGTGAAGCATCTGCCTTCGGCTCAGGTCATGATCTCAGGGTCCTGGGATTGAGCCCCACATCGGGACCCGCAGGAAGTCTGCTTCTCCCTCTCCCGCTCCCCCTGCTCGTGTTCTCTCTCTCTCTCTCTCTCTCTGTCAAATAAATAAATAAATAAATAAATAAATGAAATCTAAAGAAAGAAAGGGGGAAAAAAATGAAAACGAGCCTCCCAGAGGTCCAGCATTGGTGTTTCTTAGACAACAGGAGCCAGGAGGAAAAGCACCCAATGAACACTCAGAGAATTCCACGCGGTTGTCTGTCAGCACCTCCCTGGCCAGACCCAGAGCCCCCACTAGTCCACTTTCCCCCTAACTGTTGGTCTTGTCCATCTGACATGTGCCCAGAAATCTCTGTATGCCCCTTCAGGAGATTTTCTTCTGCTAGAAGTTGTCTCTTTGTAACTTTTGCCTATGGATTTCAAGTGTGTGCTTTGGAACAACATTAAGCAAACCTGCTGCTTTCCATTGTCTGGGTGACAGCCCTTCAGATCTATGAGGACACTCTTCCTCTTTCTCCCTGGTCTTTATGTGAAACAGGTTCGTTCAACCAGTTTTGTAGGATATGGTTTCCAGACCTCTTGCCAGCCTGCTGGCTACCCCCCACCCCGGGATCCTTGTCAAGTGAAGAATTCCTGGGAAAACTGGGGCTCCCCTAAACCAGTTACAGAGTTCCAGGTGTGGCCCAGTGAACCTGGGGAATTTTGAAACTATCGACTCTTTACTAGCCAAGAAAAAATGTGTATTTGAAATATAGCATCAGTTCTTACTAATTACCTTGGAGTATTTTTAAACAGGTTTATGTTGACATTGCTTATAAGATCTATAAGCAAAATATTTTCTATGATGTATGTTCTCTTCTACAGGTTGGAGATTATGTTTTTGCCAAAATTGTGATACCCAACGGATTTGACTTCTATGTCCCTGCCATTGTCATAGCACTTCCAAATCAGGATGTGGCCGATGATAAATTCTACACAGTTTTGAAGTGCAACAACCGGAGAGTAAGTAGACTTTCCTTGAGGGAAGGGCTTTCTCACTAGGTGGGAAGTGGCTTCCTGCCCTTCTGGGCAGCGCCTCGCTCTTTGCTAACACCCCCAGAGGTCCTGAAGGAGTGACCTGCCTTGCCGCACCTGTTCCCACTCTTTATGGTTTGGATTCTGCCCACTCTGCAACACAAAATCTACCCTCACTGAGGCTGCCATGGCCTCCTAACTCCTTCATCGAATGGCCTTTTTGGCTCGCCTCCCACGTTTGACCACTGGGGAGGCTCACTCCGTTTCTTTACTATCCTCCCCAGCTTTTCACAGCCCCTTGCTTTCTCCTTTCCTTGCCTGCTGCTTCTCAGCCTGCTCTGTTCCCCTCCCTGGCCTCCCTAGGAATTTCCCTAAATGCTTTAGAAAGCCTCTTTATCAGTTTACAGATCTGCTGATGTCACTTGTCTGCCTGATGTCCTCCTCCCTCCCCCCCCAACCCGCAACACACACTTGCGCACGTGCCTGCACTTCTCATTACCCTCAAGGAAAAGCCCAGCCTGAACCCAGCATGGCCCCAGCTCCATGGAAGGCTCACTGCTTCCTGAATACAGTGGGCTTCTCTAAGCTCCTAATCTTTCCGTCTTCCTGAACCACCCTCCCAACCTCTTTCCACAGAAACTCCTGTCACGGGAAAGAGTATGCCCACTGTCATGTCTTGCTGAGGCCTAAGGGTTGCTCTGCACACTCTACTTTCCCCTTCCCACACTGGCTTCCTCACAAACGCCCAGTTCCCTAAAGGCAGGAACTGTGGCCTATTCATCTTTGTAGCCCCAGCACAGGCCTCTGATGAAGAGAAGGTCCTCAGAATTGCTTTTTAAATTACTTAATTGAATAACCTTTCTAATGGAAATGGCATTGTCTTGACGGACTATTTAATATGCCTAGAAAATAGACTAGCAAGCAAAGAGCAAGAAGTAAAATACTAGTGGCTAATTTTCTTAAGCACTTATTCTGTGCCACAGGTACTAATCTCAGGACTTTATATGTAAAGAACAATTGAATGCTCAAAACACTGTGAGCAGGTATTGTTGTTATTCCTGTTTTCAGATAAAGAAACTGAAGCAGAAGGGTTAAGTCTCACACAGCGTAAGTGGACATTTGAACCCAGCCAGCCTGGCTCCATGGCCTACACTCTGAATCTCTGTGCCCAACTGCCTAGTATACAGGGTAAAAATGGTCCAGTCAGTTCTTGACTATAGCATGAAATATATCCATCAGGAGAGGGGTCATGGTAAATGAATTTTAGAATTAAAGGAAAAGAATAAAGACCATCAGAGCCAGTGGTCCAAGAAGTAGTTTCCAATCTGACAGAATAAGGAGAAACGGGTACCTTCTCATCAACCCAGGGGGGAAAAAAACAAAATAAAACCTTAAGAGAAGCTATTTGGATGACAGTAAAAAGCAGTCTAGAGGGCAGTGGGTGGGAAGATTTTCTGACATAAGGCACCAGTCTGAGATATCTACTAGGCAAGAGAGGAGAAAGCAAATCAAGGGGCATTTGAAGAGATGTCCCTAGGCACACCCCAGGGTGTGGGGAGAGATGAAGCAGTTGTCCTAGTATCCCTAAGAAAGAGTCTTAAAGCCCAGGAGGGACCTGGAATTTACCCACAGGGCAGTTAGGCCCTGGAGATGAGAGCTGGGTGGTCAGTGGGGAGACGCTGAAGACAGTTCTAGTAGAGATTCACGGCGCTGAAGATGACATATTTGGCAAGGGGTGGTGGCTAAAGTTTCTAAGTCTAGGAAAGAGATGGCCAAGGCTGAAGTAAAGGTAGATAGGAGAGGGTGGTTCTGTGGAGGGATATGCAGGTGTGCCTGGGCACCTGCATCTTATGTGGATGGCCTTGCACGTGATCCAGGATATGGAGAAATGACCAGGAGGACTCATCGATGACTTTTACTCAGTGTATAATTATCCAACCAGACTCTGCCATTTGACTGTCGTCTAGTGTTATCCTGAATAAGATAATGGCTAGCAGCTATTACAGTGGATTGAGCTGAAATAAAGTTAACATCTAAATTGTGGGCATTTCTGATTTAAGTTGCATGAACACTTTTGGTATTATTACAGGAATTTTGCCCTCGGAGTGCACTTATTAAGATCAGCCAAAACAAGTATGCTCTCTCTTGCTCTCATATAAAATCACCCCCAATTCAGGAGGATCCAAAAGTGTAAGTAGACCCAAGTTTTCATACTCCTTGAACTTTATATCTTTGCACCTTAATCTGTTTCTGAGTTGGGATTCATGAAAAATACTTGGGGAGAAAAGCAGAAGTGGAGGACCTCCTGCTTAAAAGGTAGTTCTATGATTATTATTCCTTCCACATCACACCACTTACTTGCTGGTTATTTGTCTGTCTGGTTCGAATCTAAAATGCAACATTATTTTACTGACTCTTCAGAAAAACATTCAGTTCTGTCATAAACTTAAAGGAATTATTCCCCTTTTATTTGTAAGGGTTCAGGGACTTCTAATAAAGTCTTGCCATAAAGCAAAAGTTAGATTAAGTTGTGATTGGGACCAATCAACCGTCTGCTTCTCTTGCTGGGGAATGAGAATGAGGTGCTGGTCCTGGCTTGCCTCCCAGGCGAGCATGAATGGATGTATGGGTGGCAGTTTCTATGGGCTACAATGGGTTGAATACATTTCCATCTAAGGAAGTAATATTGCTAAAAGCTGGAAAGGTAGATTAAAGTAAAGTCAATAAGAAAAAGCTGAGGCCTAGAAAGCAGGCAAAAACTGAAGTCCATGGTGCTGATGAGGGGCATCACAGCTAGAGTCAGAGTTATGACCTTGAGAGTGAAGGTTTTCAGCAAGGGTTAGGGAAAGGTTTCCTAGAAATACCCTCCAACTTCACTTGGAGTTTGTAGGTTGTCTTGAGTGCCAACCTTCATTCACCTGATGACATCACCTTGCATTTCATAAACAGAAACCATCAGACATTCTCTCCTCCACTTCTTTTCCCTGACTATAGTCTTATAGAAACCTCCTTACCCCTCATTTCAAGGTACCTTCTCTCATCCAAGGCTGACCTGCTCACCAGGCTCCAGAGCCTGTCCCCACTACCCAGTTCTTGCTCCATCAGTTACCCTAGATTCTCTCCTATCTCCCTAGCTCCTCAGAGTTACCCTAGATTCTCCCTAGCTCCTCGGAGTTACCCTAGATTCTCTCCTATCTCCCTAGCTCCTCCTCCTGCCCAGCGAAAACCCAAATTTGCCCCCACACACATGCATACACATCCCCAGTCCTAAATCCATAGAGCTCCCTTGGTTCAGCAGTATGATCTGGCATCCTCCCTCCCTTCACAGCCACGCTGTATGTGGGCAGTCTCATAGACTGTTGTCTTTCCTTTCTTGCCTTCTCTTCCCTCCCTGAGGAGCCTTGGGTATTGGCTTCCCCCCTTACCCCTGTGTGAAGCTGTTCCCACAAGGGCCACTAGGGACCTCTCACAAACTCACACTGTCTGAGGTCTATTTGACTATCTCAGCCACCCCTCCTCCTTCTCTTGAGACCTGTCATGGCTCCTCCTCCCTCTGGATTTCCTCCCTGCCTGATTTCAACCATATCCCTTACTTCTGTGACTCCATTTACACTAAGGACCTCATACCTCCCTCTCTACTCCAGGCCACTCCTGTACTCTGGCATCAGAATTATAGCATCTCAGAGTGGGACCTAGGATGAACTTTGCTAATAAAAGCTCCCCCACTGGTTTGTAATGTGCAGACTTGGCTGGTCTATGGTGGAAAGAGCCTTGGAAGCTAAGCCCTGATTTCCTATCCCAGCCCACCCTCACTTAGTTTGTACCCTTGGGCAGGTAGCTTATCATCTAGGAGCTTGTTTGCCCGCAGTGAGATTAGGGTGGTGTGAGGATTGGAGATGGTCATTGTGTATTTGGGGTAAAGCAGATGCTCAGTCCATGGTGAGAATCCTGTTATTTTCAGCCATCCACCTGAGTGTACAGAATCTCAAATTTAGCACATAGTCTAATACTAAAATTATAGCTCCCCACAGACCTACTCCCATGTCCGCCCTCCCTGACTCAGTTCTCTCTGCCCCTCACCAGTCACAGAGTTGTCCATGCACAAATTTGGTCATCATCTTTGGTTTCTTCTTGCCTTTTACCTACCACACCCCATGGGTCTCCCAAGTTATTGTGATCCTAACATGCAAATATTTCTCAGCTCTGCTGGACCTTGCTCCCTTAGGTCAGGCATCTCATTTCCTGAGACCCCTGCCTTTGGCCTCCTGCCAACAGTCCCAGCCCTCTTCTAGACAGAGGGGCTGAGCAGAGGAATCTTCCTCACATGCAAATCTGCTCCAACTCCTTCCCTACTTAAAAAAATCCTTCAGTCGCCCTCCCTTGTCCCTTCTTATTCTAGTTTAGCCTCTTATGGGTCTGATCCAGGCCTGCCCCGCTAGCCATCCCCCAACCAACCTCTCATAAGCCCTCTGCACACTAACCATACTAAACTACTTGTAGCTTTTCCTCATGCCATGCTTTTTCAGGGCTCTGTGCTGTATTTATCTCCCTTGAATGTTATCCTTTGCCCTTGGCCACCAGGGAACACTAACATTGAGCTCAAGCGTCACCATTGCTATGTCATGTTCCAAGACTCCAGCCGTTCTGTGCGCTGAGGTAATCTCACAGCCACCTGTAGAGTTTTTCATTACAGAAATTTTCCCTTGTGTAGGGCCATGTACTTTCTTAGTTTCTCTCTGCTGTTAGGCACGTGATCTTGAAAGCAAGTGCCAGATTCTTTCCACTTCTAAATCATTGTCAAGGCCCAGCTCATAGGATGTGCCCAATGACTATTTGAAGAATGAGCCAGTGAACACATAAATACTTGTGGAGGCCCAGCATTGTTCCTTAAGAGGTGCATGGTTTCACAGAGAATCTTTCCTTAGGTATTATGATCGAAAATATACAATACCATCCTTCATTATCTTCTAGATGAGTGTAATGTTCACTTAAAATTATAGCACATTTTTTATTAATCTCAAAAGCCTACTCAAACAGAATGATATCCAAATTACCGTACATTTTAAAGGAATGTGAATAGATGAAAGTCTAAGTATTGGCCATTTTCAGTAAACCCAACATTATCAATCCTATTTTAGAATTAAAATTCAATTCTTTCTGTGTTTTGAAAAGCCTGTAATTATTTTCTATCTTAGTCCTGCCCCAGGCCTTATTCAAATCTCTTAGCTGCTAATTATCTACCCTAGCTTCTTGGGCTTTACACAGCGGAAGTGTGCCTTGACTCTCTAGTCTCCCCATGGTAACTTCCACTGTTGTTTTGCTCTAGCTGCCTCTCTACTAGCCAGGACTGCCTTTAATTCTCTTAAGCAGAGGTCACATCCAACCTGCTAAGTTCAGAATTTAATCTGTCTCTGTTTCTATAATCAGAGCTGGCAGGTGTGAGCACACAGACTGAAGGTGCAAGTCTTATTTTGTATCTCCACTGGGATTTCCTTCTGGTAGGTGCTTCTCATCAGGAGGGCTTCCTCACTAGGTTTCTGAAGGTACCACCTCCCTTTGGTTTGTCTTTAGTAAGCCTTCACATCATTATACCAAATGAGACGATTAAAAAAAAATCCTGGTGCTTTCTTCAGGGGCCACTTAAATGTGCTATAGCTTGCAACTCCAACAGAACAGCATTTGACTTAATTTAACTTTAAAATATTGAATCCACTATAACCATCCACTTGGGGTTGGTCAGACGGGTACATGGCCTCACGCATGAACTGGGAGGCCAGACATTCAGCTCTCCATCTTCCGTACCTCCACTTTTTCTCCTTCCCTGAAGACTTCAGTGGTGCGTGGCAGCTATATCCTCCAGGCCCCTCTTCTGGTTCCTAACTGAGGGCAACACATGGTGAAAGACAGGAAGGGAAGTATTTAGAGCGTAAAGGGTCCAAAAAGTGATTGAATATGGCCAAAGCTGATGCCTAGTTTTATTTTCAGCTTAAAATTTGACACCTAAATGGTTCTTGAGGACTTTTATCCTCCATCATCTAATATGTTACCCATATTGCTAAATTCCAAATAACTAGTTTTAAAGGAGAGAATTTTAGGATCACAGTATTTACAATGTGAAATCAAGGGAGGCTCTCACTGGTTTGATTTTCTCTTTCCTCTGCCATGTGATGAGTGCATTTCCTGGCAGCACAGCTGAGGGAGGTGGCCTTCTGAGAATGTGTCTGATGGAGGGACAAGATTACTCATGCCTTACCTACCTTCAGTGATGTCCCTGAGCTTTTTTGTACACTTCATAACATACAGATATCTGTTCTGAGTGAAAATATTCCCCAACCTGGCTATAACTTTCTCCGTTTAGAGAATACACATGTAATTTCTCCTAATTCCAAAGTGCAAACAAACCAGGAGGAATTTCCCCACCACTTGGCATCCTCCCTCTTTGCCTGGCAGAGAACTCCCAGCAGAGTTGTTCCCTGACTCCTCCCCTGGAATTCTGTTCCTGTCAGAAGGCTGTGGCCTCTTCTGGGGCTGTTGCAGGGGAAGCATGCCTGGTGGGTTTGATGCTCTGGCTTCTGGTTTTCTCCAGTGAAGGGAAGTGCTCTACCAGGCATTACTCCATTATGCACTGAGAGGTTGGTTGAGTCCAGGCTGGGGACTAGGTACTCCTCAGACGGGGCGCCTTTAACAGGCCAGAGCTCAATCCTTGAACTTGACGCCATGTAACTGGCTGGATATTCCACTCCCCCCGCCCCGCCCCAGCCATCTCTGGGATCCATCCTCTACTCTTGACAGAACAAGGTTTGGGCATATTACTTCTGAGTCTCCTCCTTAAGAAGAGTCACTTTGAGGGAGCTGGAGTTCTTTAAAAAATTAGGAACATTCTAAATGTGAGCAGGAAAGCCAGATAGAACTAATCCTTTTCTCTGCTCCAAAAAAATCATGGGGCATCTGAAGGAAATTGCTGGGCACTGAGATCCTGAAGGCAGGGAGTGTTCTCTTGATGTGTGCTTGCAACTGTGTGACCTTGGGAACATGGCTGTGTATGAGTCTCTGGGAGGGGAAACCATGTGTTTTATCCAATTCCTGAATATTAGCCTCTCATTGTCTCTCTCTAAACAGTTGAATCATTTTCCAGCAAGCCATTTGGATTTAGGAATATGTCCCAAAGGAAGTCATAATTCCGTGTTGCTTAACATTCCTCACTGTCCTCCATGTAGTGTGGTCTCACATCGTCTTCCTATCATCAGGAATATTAAGTGGTTGATTGAAACCTCAAGATCCCATGCTGGCTCTGACATTACATGAGATGAATCATTTCCTAGAATCTTGCCCAGTCACCACTGACTATTTTTCCCTTAGAAGGAGCTGTGCATCTGAAATCGTTAAGCCTCGGTATGTCATTAGCTCTCTCGTCCCTTTCTGGTCAGATTAGGAGCCCCATTTCCTAGGCTGGAGCAAAGCCCTGAAAAAAAAGCAGATCAGCAGCAAACCTTGCCTGTGATGTCCCATAGTTTCTGGAGGGACAAATGCCATTGCCTGTTTTCAGGAAAGCGTGTTTTGGAGCCCCAGTATGGGAATAAGAGCGCGTTGAGAGTCATAGAGATTTGTTAGCCCTGAGGGCCTGTGGTAACAATTGGGATGGCAATAGCCTTTTGTATCAGTTTCTCCATTTTCTGCTCCTTCCATTGTTAAAACTCAGGGGCCTTGTGGTCTTTCTCAAACAGCAGGTCTTTCTGTCCTAAGACCAGCTTTCTGACAGACACTTAGGACAGAAAAGAGCTGAGGCCTCAGAGAACCATGAGAACAGAGTAAGCTGATAAGCTGATACTAATCAGGCAAATGAGGTGGGTTTTGACCCAAGGAAAGTGTGGAGTCGGTGCTCAGCACTTTCTTCCCCAGAGTGGAGCCAGCTGCCTCTGAAGAACCAGTGAAGGCACAGTGCCTGGCTTCCCTCATCTTACCCCTACTCTCTGACATACACATACGTCATTTTGATCTGTTTATCCCACTATTTAAACCTGTAGCCTAAAATTATTAATAGGACACTGAACTTTTCTTGGTTTTGGCATAAGACAAAAGAAAACCATTTCTTAGGGCCTGTCCAAGTGTCCTGGTGGGCAGCATCCACTGGCTAGAGTCAGGAGCTTGGCCACCTTCCCCTTTCCTCAGAGTGGGTTTGGGCCAAGCCAAATGAGGGTGCATGGTGGGGGAGGGGGCATTGCATAAGACCTCTCACATCAGATTCACACTAACCCTCTTCCCCCTCCTGCAAGGGGACATTTCCTTGTGGAATATCTTGAACTTGGTTGACATCAGTCATTCTGGAGAGTAAAATGGGGTAGCTGAACAACATCTGCTTACTTGATGTAAAGGCTTTTCCTTGATCAAAATCCTAGTCAGCTTTTTATTCTGATCATGACAGCATGCCTGTTTTTATTCTTATGCCAAAAGTATGCACAGTGTTTTCTCTGCTATGTTGATTATTTTTCCTCAAAATAAAAATTTTTGTTTCCCCTTATCATTTGAGACAGTTAAAAAAAATTTTTTAACGTGGAGTAAGTGACAATCCTACTGTAATTCTTTTCCCTGAGACAACTATTAACAGTTTGATGGAAAGGTTTCTAGCTATCTTTATGTGTTCACAACCTTAATAACAATAGGAAAATGTAACACACATAGTTTTTTACTTATTCCCTGCTTAACAATATATTACTTGCATTTTGGCATGACCAGGACATCTCTTATTTCATTATTGCCTACTTAGAATGTAATTATCCAGGTGGTACATGATTTATGTGACTAGTGCCCTACTGAAGGCTAGACACATGTTGCTTCTTAAGCTTTCCTGCACTTCTTCCTGGGTTCTTTCCACAGTCGTCTTCCTGGTATCCTTCAGGTAGGCAGGTCAGCCTCTCTTCAGCTTTCATCTTGGGTGCCTTACTCCCTACTTTCCATTCCTCCTTCCTGTTGCTCTTCTTTCTGAGGTTATAGGTGGCAGACTGGACTGTGACCAGTCCTGATACATGGGAAATAAAGAACATCTCTGAAAAAGAAATAGAACGTATCAACTTAGTCTGCTCAGGAGGGAGGAACAATGTGAGGGACAGTTGATGGTAATGTGGTAGGTAGGTTTTTATATTATTTTTTGTTTTTATTTTTTAAAGATTTATTTATTTATTTGAGTGAGAGAGTGTGTAAGCAGGGGGAGGGGCAAAGGGAGAGAGAGAGAGAGAATCTCAAGCAGACTCCCCACTGAGCATGGAGCCGGAATTGGGTCTTGATCTGACAACTCTGAGATCATGACCCGAGCCAAAGTGAAGAGTTGGATGCTTAATCATCTGAGCCACCCAGGTGCCCTAGTAGGTAAGATTTTAGGTTTTCTGGAGTGGAGTTGGTTACAACCTTGCTGTGTGATTTTTAAGATGAGTCTCTGAGAACCCAACCTCACAAACTTACAAACTGGCCTCCTATTTCAAGATAATTTTGTTTATGGCCTCCTGGGATGCTTTTTCCAATGTTACTGCTGTTGCTTAGGCCATTTTTTTAATTGTATTTTATTTTTTTATCATAAACCTTATCATTTTAACCATTTTTAAGTATACAGTTCAGTGGCATTAACTATATTTACATTGTTGTGCAACCATCGTGTGAACCGCCCCCAAATTTTGTCATCATCCCAAACTGAAAATCTGTATCCATTGAACATGAACTCCTCATTCCCTCTGCACCCCTCGCTCTGGGAAACCACCATTTTACTTTCTGTCTCTCTGATTTTGACTAGTCTTTTTATATCATTTAAGTGGAATCATACAGTATCTGTCCTTTGTGACTCATACCTTTCACTTAGCATGATGTCTTTAAGGTACATCCATATTCTAGTGTGTGCCAGCATTTCCTCCCTTTTTAAGGCTGAATAATATTTTATTGTATGTAAATACCCCAGTTTATTTATCCATTCACTTGTTGATAGACAGTTGTGTTACTTCCATCTTCTGGCTATTATGAGTAAAGCCACAGTGAACATGAGTGTCCATATCTGTTTGAATCCCTACTTTCCTTCTTGTGGATACATACACAGAAGTGGAGTTGCTGGATTGTACGGTAATCCAATTTTTAATATTTTGGGGAATTGCCATGCTGTTCTACACAGGAGCTTTACCATTTCATATTTCCACCAACAGTCCACAAGGGTTCGAGTTTCTCAGTGTCCTTGCCAACATCTGTTATTTTTTGGTTTTGCTTTTTCTTTTCTTGATAATAGCTATCCTCATGAAGGCCATTTTTTAATCCCTCTTGGGAATTACCTCTTGAGTCTTTGAGCCAGTCCTTGAAAAGTGTCACATATGGTGAATCTTGATCCTTTGAAGAGGGATTGGATTGATGGAATTTTCTTTTTAGAAGTAACTAAAAAGGGACGCCTGGGTGGCTCAGTTGGTTGGACGACTGCCTTCGGCTCAGGTCATGATCCCGGAGTCCTGGGATCGAGTCCCGCATTAGGCTCCCAGCTCCACGGGGAGTCTGCTTCTTCCCCTGACTTTCTCCTTTCTCATGCTCTTTCTCACTGCCTCTCTCTCAAATAAATAAATAAAATCTTTTAAAAAAAAAAAAAGAAAGAACTAAAAATCTTCTCCCATTCTTAATTTTTTCTTTGTAATTTCTAAAAGGATTTGAAGCAGCAATGGCCAAAAGTTTTTCAGAGTGAAGCCTGGGTAATCAAGGTGTAGATACTGATTATGGGAACAAAATAAGGTTTAACACCAGGCAACTGGTGTTTTTAACTCATCCTAAAGGCTCTGAAAAAGGCAAGTTCCCAAAACAGTGTGCCATGAGGGCATGGCTAGAATGAAGTCACGATTCCCGGGATCCCTTCTTTGAAAAAAACAGTTCTGGATAAATAAACTGATCAATCCATTTTCTTTTTTTTTAATACCCTTTGACCAACATCTTCCCATTTCCCCCACCCTCTCCCGTAGCCCCTGGTGGCCACCATTTTATTCTCTGTTTCTATGACACACATAAGTGAGATCACACAGTATTTGTCTTTCTCTGACCTATTTCCCTTAATAAATACCCTCAAGGTCTGTCCTTGTCACAAATGGCAGGATTTCCTTCCCTTTTTATATCTAAATAATAATCCATTGTTTATGAATTATATATATATATAATGCCCAACCAATTGAGCCACCCAGGCACCCCATCCATTTTTAGATTTTTGAGGAGTTTCCGTACTGTTTTACATAGTGAATGTACCAGTTTACACTCCCGTTAGCAGTGTGCAAGAGCTCACTTTTCTCCACATCCTCAGCAATACTTGAAATTTGTTATCTTTTTGGCAACAACCATGCTAACAGGTGTGAAGTGATACCTCTTTGTGATTTTGATTTGCATTACCCTTTTGATTAGTGATATTGAGCATGTTTTCATGTACCTTTTGACCATCTGTATGTCTTAAAAAAAAAAAACACCTCTGTTCTGGTCCTTTTCCATTACTTAATCGGATTATTTGGGTTGTTTTTTCTTTCAGTAATTAGCAAGAGTTTATTCTGTAGGATTGTTGATATTAAGTTGTGTGAGTTCTGTATATAGCTTGGCCATTAATCCATTATCTCGTATATAGTTTGCAGATATTTTCTCTCATTTCTTAGGTTGCCTCTTTGTTTTGTTGTTTGTTTCTTTTGCTAGGCAGAGGATTTTTAGTCTGATATAGCCCCATTCATTTTTGCTTTTGTTGCTTGTACTTTTGGTGTTGTATCTAAAAAATCATTGCCAAAACCAGTGGAGAGGAGCTTTACCCCTGTGTTATCTTCTAGGAGTATTATGGTTTCAGTTCTTTTTTTTTATTTTTATTTTTAAAGATTTTTATTTATTTATTTGACAGAGAAGGATTGATCACAAGTAGGCAGAGAGAGGGGAAGTAGGCTCCCAACTGAGCAGAGAGCCCAATACAAGACTTGGTCCCAGGACCCTGAGATCATGACCCAAGCTGAAGGCAGAGGCTTAACCCACTGAGCCACCCAGGCGTCCCACGGTTTCAGTTTCTTATTAAGCCCATTTCATGTCAAATTTTGTGAGTGTTTAAGATAGGAGCATGTGGATTTCCAGTTTTTCCAGTTTATTGAAAAGATTGTCATTTCCCCATTGAGTATTCTTGACGCCCTTGTCAAATATTAGTTGATTATGTACACTATATTTTCTAAATTTTCTAAATGGTTAAATTGGTTCTATGACTTCCTAGTCACATCTAATGTCAATTAAATTAAAAATCCTGTCATTTTTTAATTTGGGGGACTTTTTTCTGTTGGTACACTGTACAGTAATTAGGGAAAACTAAGTGTAGAAGGGCGTCTCTACTGTAAAAGCTCCAGTTCAGTATGTCAGGAATGAACTGCACTATGATGTGACCAAGCTTATCATCCTGGGGTGGACACATGTCAATTCTGAGGCATGTCAAGGGACTTCTTGGACAGGAATTGTTGCTTCACTCACTGACTCAGTCAGGACAGGGTTCAAATGACATTAGGTTCTCCATACCACACGAGGCTCCCAGACATCAAAGATCTGTGGAAATGAACTGCATGGAATAAAGTCCATCCCAGACCATCAGGGCCCATTGGACTTCTGCGACTCCATTCTGTAGGAAGAAGGCCAAGGGACAAAGAGCTGAGAAACACCACAGGACTGGCTTGAACATCTCTGTAGACACAGCAGCCAACAAGACCAGGGTAACACTGCTCTCTCTCTCTCTCTCTCTGTAGGGAGAATGTGAAAACGAAGAACTCTACTTTCTTAATATGTCCACTCAAAGAAATTGACACTGGGGATTTACGAGAGCTAAGACAGGAGAATCCTAGAAAGAAGAAAAAGAAACCTGCCAAGAGGCTGCCTCTCCAGGAGATGGTGTCCTCGGATTCAGATGACTCTTCTCATGGCATCAGGTCCCAAGAGTCCAACCCCAAGAAATACCCCAAGCCCAAGGTGGGAGGGGGGCGACATCGCCTATCTCCGGAACACCCTGAAACATCTCTCAAGAATAGTGTCCTTGAGATCGCTCCCCAATTACCAGGCCAGTTTATTTCCCAATACAGCAAAAACCCTAACACCCTTAAATAATGCTGACCTCCACCTCCTCAGAGAAGGTTCTCGGCCCGGGGTCTAGGAGTCAGCCAGCTATGCCATCGCTGCCATACTTCCACCTCAAGCAGTCCTGCCCTTCCCTCCTAGAACCACCCACAGCAGCAAAGGGTTGAGGACCATTGCTGAGAAACCTTAAAGCAGTCTAGTGGCAACTATGCTTAAGACAGCCAGCATTCTTCCAGGGCTTCCCAGACCTCAGCCACTCATCATGGTGGAACTAGCCCCTCGACTGAGGTAAGGCCACCCTTCATTCTACCCATTCCTACCCTGTTTGTAAGACAGATACACTTGGCTGTTATCCTCCACCTGGATCTCTGGTCTGTTTGCAGCTTATTGGTTCTGGCTTTTTCTAACCATTCTTTATCCTATTATTTTCCCGCCCTTACCACATTATACTCAATATTTTGGTAAATTCAACATACCCAGAAATTTAATATGACAGATTATCGTCATAGGATTTTCAGCCCCCTTTTTTGGAAGTTAAGGTAGTTATAATCCAACCCTACAGTCTTGTTTTAAATTGATTATCTCATCCGAATTAGGTATTTTATCACTTAATGTTAAGACTTAAATTAAGACCTAGTAACTTGTCTGAGATCTGCAAAACAAAATTATTGATTTCTGGCCATTTTTATTGAGGCTTTCCTAATTATTTTTGTTTGTAGTCTGTTGTAGGTACCTCTAATTGAGCGCGGAACCAGAATAAAAACTCTTACGTTGGAAACATTCCAAAACTATTGTATTGTTTATTTATTACTGTTTTCTTTGAACACATTTTAGCAATGATATGAAAGTATTCACTTCTTTTTATTAATTTCTTAGTAAAATTAGCTTCACTAATTTCAAAATTTCCCAAATTCTCTCTCTTTAGTCAGTAACAGCCCCAGGGCTGTATAATAATACAGATTATTAATGAGAAAAATATTGGATGCTTTTTACAAATGGGAAAGATAGATTTTAGAGTATCAGCAAACTTGCTACCTAACTAAAAATGGTGTTTATACACCTGAAATCTAGGGTGTCACCAGGATTATGGCAAAGAAATTAAAAGAGAAATCTACCTCTAAAAATATGAAAGAAAAAGAGACATCATCAGGGTAAAAGTAGTAATATAGCAAGGAAGTAGTTGAAAAGTGAGGAAATGATCCAGAATAAGGTGTGAGAGAGTGTGTGGGGAAGCTTGTTGCCCCCCAGAACCCAGAAGTTTCTTATAGGCAGGAAAGCTTCGGAATACTCATCTGGGTTTGGTCTGTGCAGTAGAGATCTGGTGGGGTAGGGAAGAAACCATTCATCAAGTCACATTCATGTTTGCATGCATGCAAGCCCTCATGTAAGTCTGCCTGCATTCCTCCAAATATTTAACAGGCAATTGAGTGTTGATGATATGCCAGGCTTCAGAGAGATACTATCAGACATTTGGAAGGTACTGACCTTCTCTATCCTCTATTCTTCTTCATCTCTACTTTATTTTTGGACCAATCACTGTTGTCTGGTTTAGAGGCAATGAGAGGCAGGGAATGAAGAACTACAGGACAAATATACCTAGGAAAACCATGTTGATATTACATTACAATGCAAAGTATTCTCAGTGACCTTGAGTGGTATGTACAGTGTGTTGTACTTTATCGATAATGCCCAGTTCAGTGTGCTGGGGGAAATCACAATAAGAACATGTATTTCTACTTCCAGCTGGTGTGGAATAAGAGGAATCTGATTTCATTCCCAAACCCCTGCTTGAGACAGTTAAAACACTAGATAGAATGTATGTAACCACAGTTTCCAAAACACTGGACATAGGCATTAAAGTACAGTGATCTCTGAGAAACAAGTGAGCTAAGCCCTGTGTGTGCGCAGCTTACTTCCCGAAGTCAGTTTCCATGCTGGAGCAAAGGGAGCAGGAACTTAGGCGGAGCCTGGTACCTTCTGGGAATGGAGGAGATGAAACTAGGATTCTGAGAAGATGAAGGCAGCTGGATTCTACAGAATAGAGGCTTATAGAGGAGAGAGCTACACAAAGGAACAACTCCAGGTATATGTAGATAAGCCCCCTTAAGCTTTCATCTCTACTGATCAGTGCGTGGCTGTGAGGAAATTAATCAAGGCTGGAGAACGAACTTTTCAAAAAGGATAGAGGGAACAATCAGTACAGCTCACACAGGGCTGGGAATATCTGTTTCTTCCAGTCAGGGTAGAAAACCAGTATCTTTATTCAAGAGGTCTCAGGTGGAGTACTCAGAAGAGGTTTGCTTCAATTGTAGAACAAAATTGGCCTGAAGCTAAATGCTTCTCTGGTCACACATAATAAGGCTTCAAAGCAAGCCCTAAAGGAATTGAACTGTTTCCAAGTAACCTGTGTCCCAAAACAAAGCTCAAGAATATTTGTAGGGATTTTTTTAAAAAACCCAATAAAGTAAAATTTACAGTGTCTGGCATTCAATCAAAAATTACCAGGCATACAAAGAAGCAAGGAAATAAGACCCATAATAAGGTGAAACTAACTCAGAAATGGCACAGATGATGAAGAGTACCAGAAATGGTTACTACGTTGGTATACATAAGGCTTTGTTTCTTATTATTTAAATCTCTTTTAAAGACAGTTGGCTGTATAGAGTAATGGCAATGGTGCATTAATGCATTTCCATCCCTGCACATACATCTATATTCATTGCCTCGGGTGATTTGTGTGTTTTTCACTGCATAAATCTACACTGTTAGCATATGCCAGAAGTAGTAATAAATGGGGTTCAATCTGTCAAAAAATAATAATAGTTATGTATCCAGATTTTATGCCCGCTCCATATATTTGGCCTGGGTCATAAGCCAGGAGTGGGGCCAGGATGGAGTGCTTGACAGCCATACAAGAAATGTGGAATGGGTACAAAGTTACTCTCTGAAAGAAAAATGCTCTTTTTTTAAAAAAGATTTTATTTATTTATTTGACAGAGATCACAAGTAGGCAAAGAGACAGGCAGAGAGGGAGGGGGAACCAGGCTCCCTGCTGAGCAGAGAGCCTGATGCAGGGCTCGATCCCAGGACCTGGGATCATGACCTGAGCTGAAGGCAGAGGCTTTAACCCACTGAGCCACCCAGGTGCCCCAAGAGAAATGCTCTTACTAGAAGAAATGGAACAGATGTTCAAGAGACTGGATGACCACTTGAGTGATACACAAAAAAAGCCATCAAGTGACGAACATTACCTCTGAGTGCTTTTCAACTCCAGGAGTCTATGGATCATTAGGTCATTATATATTATATTAGGTCATCATAGGTCATTACCTAGTCTATTACCAACTCAGAGCAGTTCCACATAGATGGAAAAACTGCCCAAAAAGGGGGGGAAAAGTGAAATTAATTAGGGGAATAGAATTGAAAAAATAAAATAAAATTATATTTGCACATGATAAAAGAACATACCTGAAAACCAGAGAGAATCAGTGATAACAGTAATTCAAACAATGTAAGAGCTCACTGAGATGGCAGAATAGAAATTTAACATACAGAAATCAGTAGCATTTGTATACTCAATAGTGATCAATTAGAAGATATATTGGTAGAGGAAACCTCATTTACAATTGCAAAAAAAGGAAATAAAATATAGTTGATTCTCATTATTCGTGGTCCTTATGTTCTGTAAGGGCATCTGTAACACTGAATTTAGCAAATACTGAATTGCTGCCCCTAGTGAAATACAAGGTCAAGTTCCTGCAAGCCTCTGATCACACCATTTTCACTACCTGATCAGTATATAACCTTCTTTTGTGTGTCTGTTTAAGGACACCTTATTTAATAAATATGTATGAACATAGAATTCTCAGTCAAAAGCACTGTAATTAATATCTTAACAAAGATTGTGTAATGCCCATATTTTTTTCTTGCACTTAGGAATATCAGACAGCACTTCAACACTACACTTGGGGACCATTTTAAACAGCAAGATCACCAACAGTAAGCACAAAAATGTGGAAAATGGGGCATTAAAATATACTATTAAAAGGACACTACTTTAGAGTAGGAGGGCTGAAACAAGGCAGTTGGGTGACTCATTTTTCACCACTCTGAACAAATGCATGTCTACTAAATGTACTGACTATTGATTTTGGAATTACAAATAAGTTTTGAGTAGGTGAATTCACGAATATGGAATCCACAAATACTGATCAACCATACCTGAAATAAACTTTAAAAATGTGCAAAAACAATGTGAGGAAAACCTTAAAACACTCCTGAAAGACACAAAAGTAGATGTAGACATCTCTTGGTTTTAGATAGGATGGCTTAATGTAGTGAAGATGTTGGTTCTTCTGGAGTTCATTTATTAAAGTAACACACTCCCAATAAAAATAACAGCAAATATTTTATGGAGTTTAAAAAGTTGATAGTAAACTTCATGTGTAAAAATAAACATGTAAGAGAAATTAGAAAATACTGAAAAAAAAAAGCTGGGAGGAGAAGGACTCATGCTAATTTATAAAACACTAACATCTTTATGCTTATGTGGTGCTAGCACAAGAAAGGACAGACTGATGGAATAGGATAAAATCCAAATAAAATCAAATCCAAAACAGACACGTGTGTGTTGGGGGAGGGGGGGAGTTTAGTGTATTATAAAGATAGCATCTCAAGTCACTGGAACTTTTTAATAACTGATGCTGAGATGATTAATGGCCATTGGAAAACAATAAAAATAGATCCATGTTTCTCAAACTACATATAAGAATAAACCCCAAATAGATCCAAGTCCTAAATGTAAAAAAATGAAAACATACAAGTACTAGAAGAAATTAGGAGTGAATTCCTCTATAACATGGATACAGAAAAAGGTTTTTAAACTATGATTCAAAATCCAGAGGCAATAAGATTGCTCAGCTTGGCTATGTAGAAATTTATTTTTAAAAATGCATTACCAAAAAGGACCATAAGCAAAATAAAAGGACAAATGAGAAACTGGGAGGAAGTATTTGTACAATATATCACACAAAGGGCTGATGTCCTAAAATATAGAGGAATTTTTAAAATTCAGGTAAAAGACATGACCAAAAACCTGGCAGAAGAATAGGCAAAAGATAAGAACTATTCACAAAGATAAAAGAATAGACCTGAAATATGAAAAGATATTTAACTTCACTAATGATAAGAGAAATGCAGATTAAAACTACATTTAGAGGGATGCCTGGGTGGCTCAGTCAGTTAAGCATATACCTTTGGCTCAGGTCCTGATCCCAGGATCCTGGGATTAATCACCGCATCAGGCTCCCTGCTCAGTGGGAAGCCTGCTTCTCCCTCCCCCACTCCCCCTGTTTGTATTCCTTCTCTCACTGTCTTTCTCAAATAAAAAATCTTTTAAAAAATTTTTTATTCAGTCCAGATTTGTATTTAGCAGACTTCAAAACAGCTACTATAAATATATGCAAAGAATTAAAAGAAAATATAGTAATGAAGAAATTAATAGGTAATCTCAATAGAAAAATGAAGATATTAAAAACACAAAAGGAAAATTCAAAAACTGAAAAGTACAACAAAACCTATACTAAATGGAACGTACACAGCAGAGTGGGGAGAACAGAAGAATCATTGAACTTGAATATAGGCTAATAAAAATTACCCAATCCAAAGAAAAGAAAGAAAAAAGGATTGGAAAAAAGTAAAACCTCAGAGACTTATGGGATGATTTCAAGCATTTCAAAATACATAAAACTGGAGTCCTGGAAGAAGAGGAGACATTTTTTTTTAACTGGAGACAATGAAAACTTCCAAAATGTTGTGGAAAACATGAATAAATCAGACAAGTCTAAGTAATCCTAAGCATGATAAATACAAATAAAACCACTCCAAGACACATCATAGTCTAACTGCTAAAAGATAAGAAAATCTTGAAAGCAGCCAGAGAAGACCATGTTACATTCAGGGGAACAATGACACAACATCAATGACTTCTCAGCTAAAACTATGAAGACTAGAAGATAAAGGAATGGCAAAGTGCAGAAAGAAAGAAAAAACAACAACCCTATAACAAACAATTGTATATTCAGTGACTTACCTTCCAAATTTAAGATGACAGGAATACACTTTAGTATATTTGAGTAAACTCTTAACACAGTACCCTCTGACAGATAGCTATAAATTCTGAACAAAATACAAATAATAACTACCCAAATCACTCTGGAGAGTGATTTAAGGCAAACAGATTCTGATGTGCTGAATTTCCTATTATTATATATTTTAGCTTGAAAGCAGGCTGAGGTAAGAGAGGGTCAGTGCCCCATGTGGAGGCTGACCCTCTAAATGAAAATATTTATTCTTATTGGGTCAAAAACCAGAACACAGAGTTTGGAGAAACTATAAGTTCTGGAAAGTGCAGAAAGAATCCAAACAAGGAGAGAGCCAGAAACAGAAAACCACAAACTTGGTGTATATAAACTCAGCCCAGATCTCTCACAGACTCCCTAACCACACATGCATAGGCAGGTTATAAGATCACCATTCAAGGCTAAAATAATTACATAGAAATTTGAACTGCCACCCAAGAGGCAGAGATTTCCATTTAACAAACTTCATGTCTGGTTAAAGTATCAAGGCTTGTGAGTGATATTACAGTAATCAGAGTCTCTGCAACCTAGAATGATGAACTCTGGGATACAACTTTAAGTTATTCAGCATATAGCCATGAAAATGTGATTCAGTTTCAAGAGAAAAGGCAATAAACAAACTTGATATGACCCAGATGTTGGATTATCAGACAAGGACTCTAAAGTAGGTATTATAGGGGTATCTGGGTGACTCAGGTGGTTAAGTGTCTGCCTTTGGCTCAGGGGTTGAGCCCCATATTGGTCTCCCTGCTAAGTAGGGAGCCTGAAAGCACTTACTATAACTATGTCCATTCAGGTAAGGAAAAGATGCTTATAACAAATGAAAAGATAAGAAATCTCAGCAGAGAAACAAACGGGAAATTCTAGAACAAATAATTATAATATCTTAAGTTTAAAAACACTACCAAATAGGCTTATGAACAGAATAAACAGAAGAGTCCATCCATCTGAGATCGACCAATAGAAATTGTCTAGTCTAAAAAAGCAATAAAATAACTTTTTAATGAACAGAATTTCAGAGAATGGTTGAGCAATACCCAAAAACCTAATCCATGCTGTAACTGGAGTTTTAAAATGAGAGGAGAGAGAGGGTGAAAAAAATGTTTAGAGAAACAGCAGCTGAAAAATATCCCAAATTTCTTGAAAGACTTACATACATTTATAGATTCAAGCTCAGTGAACCCCGTAGCTATAGTGTTGAAAACCAAATATAAAGAGGAAATCTTGAAAGCTTCCGGGAAAAAATGACACATTCACATAAAGGGGAGCAACAGTTAGATATCCCTGACTTCTTATTAGAAATTATAGAATCTAGAAGGCAGTGGAACAACATCATTAAAGTGTTGAAAAATAAAACTCAACCAAAACATATATCAAATAAAAATATTCTTCAAAAACAAAATCAAACTAAAGACATTTTCAGATAAAAGTAAACCAAGGAAAGTTATCATCAGAAGTCTTGCACTGAAAGAAACACTAAAGGAAATTTTTTAGGCTGAAGGAAATATATACAGTATAGAAAATTAGATCTTAAGGATGGAATGGCCAGCATCTATGGAATATTTGTTTAAACTGTTTTTCCTCTTAATTCCCTTGATACACATACAGATGTAATACATATGATAATTATGGCATAAATGGCATAACTAGTAGAGTGGTTAATGGGTCTGTTTGGTTGCAAGGTTTCTAGATTTTAAAGAGTTGTGGATTTTAACTTCTTTCTCTCAGCATTTTAATAAGCCAAATAAGTAAATAAATAAATAAACAAACATATGCATTATCTTAACCTTGATTTATACTTCAAATCCTAGAAAACATTCTTTTCCAGTGTGCTTGATACTTTCACCAAGATAGCCCACATGCCTTGACCATAAAACAAGTCTCAATAACTTTAAAAGAACTGAAATCATACAGAGTATGTTCTTGAACTACAAAGAAATTAAGTGAGAAAACAATGGTAATAAGATATTTATTAAAATGTCAAAAATATTTGGAAATTAAACACATTCCTGAATAATCCATAGCAGAAAGAAGAAATTACCAGGTAAAATGACAAATCCAAAAGTTAATTCTTGGGAAAAAATCAATAAACCTCTAATTAGTAAGAAAAAAAGAACACAAATGAACACAGAATGGGGTTGTCACTAGAAATCCTACAGACATTAAAATCATAATGAAAGAATATTATGAATAAATTTTACCTGAGAAATTCAAAAACTAAGAAGAAATTGACCTTGAAAAAGAAAACTAATCAAAACTGACATAAAATGAAGCAGAAAATCTGAATCACCTTATCTATCAAAGAAATTTAATGGGTTATCTAAACCCTTTCCACAAAAGAATTCCGAGGTCTGGATGGTTTTACTGGTGAATTTTGTCAAAAGATTGAAAGAAAAAATAATACCAATCTTACACAAAATCTTTCAGAATATAGAGGAAGAGGTAGCACTTCTCAACTTTTCTGAGCCTAGCAAAACTCTAATATCAAAACAAGTGTTACAATAAAAGCAGAATACTGTATAAGTTAATCACATCCAACCATACGTAAAAAGATGTTACTTCATGACCAAGTCAGGTTCATCTCAAGAATGTTAAGATTGTTTTAACAATCAATACTCTGTTAATGTAATTCAATTTTTTCTAACATGAATGATTATCTCACTAAGTGAAGGAAAAATGATTTGATGTAATTCAAGGTCCAGTCATGTTACAAACTTTCAGGAACAAAGAAAAAAAGAACTTCCTCAGAAGACACAAAGAAATGGAAAAATGTTCCATGCTCCTGGGTTGGAAGAACAAATATTGTGAAGATGTCTATGCTACCTAAAGCAATCTACACATTTAATACAATCCCTATCAAAATCCCACCCATTTTTTTCAAAGAAATGGAACAAATAATCCTAAAATTTCTATGGAACCAGAAAAGACCTCGAATAGCCAAAGGAATATTGAAAAAGCAAGCCAAAGTGCGTGGCATCACGATTCCGGACTTCAAGCTCTATTACAAAGCTGTCATCATCCAGACAGTATGGTATTGACACAAAAACAGACACATAGATCAATGGAACAGAATAGAGAGCCCAGAAATAGACCCTCAACTCTATAGACCAGAAATAGACCCTCAACTAATCTTCAATAAAGCAGGAAAGAATGTCCAATGGAAAAAAGACAGCCTCTTCAACAAATGGTGTTGGGAAAATTGGACAGCCACTTGCAGAAAAATGAAATTGGTCCATTTCCTTACACCACACACGAAAATAGACTCAAAATGGATGAAGGACCTCAAGTGAGAAAGGAATCCATCAAAATCCTTGAGGAGAACACAGGCAGCAACCTCTTCGACCTCAGCCGCAGCAATATCTTCCCAGGAACATCGCCAAAGGCAAGGAAAGCAAGGGCAAAAACGAACTATTGGGATTTCATCAAGATCAAAAGCTTTTGCACAGCAAAGGAAACAATTAACAAAACCAAAAGACAACTGACAGAATGGGAGAAGATATTTGCAAACGACATATCAGATAAAGGGCTAGTGTCCAAAATCTATAAAGAACTTATCAAACTCAACACCCAAAGAACAAATAACCCAATCAAGAAATGGGCGGAGGACATGAACAGACATTTCTGTGAAGAAGACATCCAGATGGCCAACAGACACATCAAAAAGTGCTCCACATCACTCGGCATCAGGGAAATACAAATCAGAACCACAATGAGATATCACCTCACAGCAGTCAGAATGGCTAAAATTAACAGGTCAGGAAATGACAGATGCTGGCGAGGATGCGGAGAAAGGGGAACCCTCCTACACTGTTGGTGGGAATGCAAGCTGGTGCAACCGCTCTGGAAAACAGCGTGGAGGTTCCTCAAAAAGTTGAAAATAGAACTACCCTATGACCCAGCAATTGCACTACTGGGTATTTACCCTAA